>JASAMX010010224.1:0-11153 GCA_030248175.1 Microlaimidae sp. YZB2_3 | reverse complement strand
AAATATAAATGTTTTTCCAGAATACGACCCCTGTCATCTGATCATTAAATAAATAAAAACATTTAAACGCTCATCATAAATATAAGTTTGAAGGTAAAATATGGTTGCTACGGCGCCGTGGGGCAAAATGACCCAGTTGTGTTCATACGCCCACTCTTTAAAAAATGCTTTTTATACAATTTATTTATCTTTTTTTACTTTTTTAAGAAAGGTCGGTTTTGTTGGGTTGTGCGCGAGGTTTAAGATCGACAGAGGGTTTTGCAATATTTTTTTAAACACTAGTATGTTAAGAAAAATATTTATACATAAACCAAAAAGGGCTAACATATGTGACGTACAAGGAAATTCTCACCAGCACAGTAAAAATTTTTCAACATATGGACAAATAAATTACCATCCATTTTCCTTTTATTAATTTATTATTTTAGTTCTTTCAAAGTTTTTTAACTTATGGATTGTCTGTCTAGGAGAGTTTGTTTCTATAGTATGTTGAAAGTTTTATTAAATTTTAAATTTTTTTTAATTTGTTGTCTTAAAAATAACGTATAATCTGTTTTTTTACATTTAATCGTAGGCTTTTCCAGGCTTCCACGGTCAAAAATTTTGTCATTACTTCAGCGAAATGAGCCACAATGTTTTTAAAAATATATGCGACTGTGAATCATTTCAAATTTGAAACCGGATCCTTCTAACTGCAAAATGAGTCACGGTTACGTGTCTTTTATAATGACTGGCTCATTTTGCTGTGGTCACGACGATTTTCGTCTCACAGTTTTTGTCCGGCCATGGTGGTGTGTAAACGCAACCTCCATTCACATTAGGTACCACTGCAGTCATACAGATTGTGGTCCGTAAAATCGTTATTTGTCATATTTGTATTACAATTTGAAAATCGCTATCGCACATTCGAATGCATACGAGGTTTAACAATGGTAAAAAAAAATAACCGTTTAAATATTTGTTCGCTCACTGAGTCGTTTGCTTAATGAGTCTTGCGGTGAAAAAAAAAAACTCGCACTCGGCAAGCGCAAAAGAAAATATTTTGAAAGTCAAAGTGTTTATTCTAGTTAACAACATAATGAACCAAAATAATTTTTAAAAAACAGTGCGAACCAATAGAGGTCACAAAACAAGACAAGGTTAACCAGAAAATGACTCAAAAGGCTTAATAAATAAGCTCTAGTATATTAAGCCATATTTTATGTTTTTAGAATTTAATTAAAAAATACTTAATGATACTTTTTTTCGGAAAGTTTATTTCATTTTGATACGATTCTATTACTAAAGTAAATTTTCTAGTGTTAATTTTAATTTTTTTTTTCAATTTTAGTTTGAATAAGTGATTTCTGTATTATTATAGTTAAAATTTAAAAAAATCATTCGGATTAAGGCTGGTTTTGTTATTCATTATTTTGTACCATTTGGAAAGATCAGTAATTTTACGACGATGTTCTTTTTTTATAATCAGATAACAGAACTATCAATTAATTTTATTGCATAATCATTTTATATTATTTTATTTCCTCAAAATCAAATTGGCGACGTCATTGTCGCTAACATACAATGTAAACCTAATTTTTTTAGTTATAGTTTTGTCAGTTTAAGGATGTTTAAACGTTCATCGTATGGAACATAACCTATATTACATTTTTTAAACAATCTTTTTGTAAAATTATTTTGAACGCGCTCAATTAGTGTTATGTCGCGCTTTAAATAGAGATTCCAAATAACATTAGCAAACTCCAATGACATAGGTTTTGTATGCTCTAATCAAATTATTTATTTTGTTTAAGTGAAACGTTCTAAATATTAAGGACACTTTTCAGGCTAAACAATGCCTAAACAAGAAATATTTGCACTAAGTTTAAGTGCAAAACAACAAATCAAAGTTTCAAAAACAACTCGCAAAAAAGCAGACAAACGAAAAATCCCTGTCAAAACTTTTAAAAAATTTCATGTTAACGACATTTCGCCTAATTTGGTTTGAATAAATATTTTTCAAAGTAAATAAACATGTGGCGATGTTATTGTAATTGGAAAAATAAAGTAAATGGCAATAAGAAAAAAAATAAAGACCACAAGAAAAATAACCATAAGAAAATAGAACAGAAAGAAAAACCCGAAGAAGAAAAATACAAAACTCTGGAACGATCATCTTCCTATTTGGGAAAGGTAAAACAGGTTTACATTTCGTTTCCTCCGTTAAAGAATGAGTTACATAAAGTGAATTTAATATCGTACAAGGTACAAACAGAAATTAAGATTTCAAAAAGAATACAGTTATTTCTGCAACAAAATAGTTGTAATTGATTGATCAAAAAAATGTAATTGATCAAAAATTGATTTACCAGAAAAATTTGCCATTGTGTAAATTATTAAGATATTTTTTTAGATTTACCTTATAGTTGTACAGCAGTCTAAATTTAAAAAATACTCGAGATACTAGAGAAAAAAATACAGAGAAAAAAAAGGCACTGTCACCCCAGGCAACTGTCCGGTTGCCATATAATTAAGTAGCAGCCATAGCCAGTGTCAAATTTTTTCATTAACACAACATCAGCAATTTTTCGGAAATTCAATGCTTCAGTGCAAACTGATTTTCACTGCAAAGCGTTCAGTAGTAAACCAATTGCAGTATATGGCAAAATTACCTTTTTACTCACATAAAATTATTTGTGAATTATTGCATTTATAGGCACCTTGCACTGGTACTCGGTTTATAAATGAAGTATGCAATATACATAAGCGTCACCATAATGGATAATTACCGAATCTCCTACTTATCTTTTGTAGTATGCAGATTAACCGATCGAAGCGCGCGAAATTTCAGTTGATTCTTCGGATCAACTGATCGGTTGATCTGCATACTACGAAAGATAAGTAGGAGATACGATAATTATCCCATATGATGACGCTTATGTATATTGCATATACTTCATGTATAAACCGAGTTCCAGTGCAAGGTGCCTATATAGAGTATTATGATATTTTAGAATATCCAAATCACAAAACATTTAAAAAATTGACAAAAAAAACAAAAAGCAGGAAACAAATATTTTATGATGAAAACAATGGTGAACACAGCATGCAGTGAACATTCTAGCGGTAAAGGTTGCCAAAATCGTTATTAATGTTGGACGAAGAGTCTCAATTTTTTGAATTTTTTTGAATTTTTTTAATTTCGGGGTGAAATTTTTTTGCCTCTCCTGGCTTGTCTTAGCGCCTGCCCTTTGCATAATCTGCATAGGGAAAATAACAACAACAAAACAAATGATGTTTTTGTTTTTAATCTATGTGAATAAAATTTTAAAATTATAAAAAATCTATAAAAAAAATTGGTTTCATGAGAGTTTGACCTCTCTCAATTTGACTACGGCTTAACCAATTGCGCCGCACCACCAACAAAGAATCAAGTTCAAACTAAAATATATAAACAAATACTCTATATTAAATCGAATCTAATTGGCTGATAAATTGACGTCAGATTCTCGTGATTTGAGTGGTTACTTAATGGTTGCATTTTTTAATCCAACAAACAATTGTTGCAACCACCTTGGATTTACCCTTAGTTTAGTTTGTTTGAATATATAAAAATATGCCATAATTAAGTAAACTGAATATTTTTTTATAGAAAATTAATATCTCGAAATAAATTAATTTTTTCCTTTCAGTTTATCAATTTTAAGACAAAGTATTTAAGATAAAGTAATTCCATATAAAAACAAAAAAAAAACTTTTTCATTCAGCAGTTAATTCGACATTAAACAGGTTTGTTTTTTTTTTATTTTTAGGTTGATTTTTAGGTTTTGCTTAGATTTTGGAAAAAAGTTTATTTTAATCGAGAAGTGATTTTTTTTCAAAGGGTGTCTGGAAGTTTCGTCTTTTAGATTTCGACTTTTAACATCTTATCTTATACATCTCGTCTTCGGAAAGCTCGTCTTTTGGATACGATTTTGTAAACGTATTTCAACCAGGCGAGTTTGCTTGTTTTGTAGGTTTCGCTTTTGTAGGCGAGCGAACAAATCATAAAGTTTTGCTTGTTTTGTAGGTTTCGCTTAGGCTTAGGAAAGTAATAAGGTTTTTACGCTTTAATTCAAAAAACACACTATTAAATCCAAATTTACTACAATAAAATGTTGCTTAAATTTTAAGTTTCGCTCAGGCTTAGGTTTGCAGTTTTTCGAAGCAAATCATTAAACAAAAAATTATCATGGTAAAATTTAACTTGGTTTTTAGGTTTGGTTTAGGTTTAAAAAAATATGTTTTCGATTCATTGTTTAGGTCGTTAATTGCTAGTTACTTGTCTTTTAAAATGTGCTTTTTTAATATCGTATAGTAAAGAGGTTTTTCCGAGATAGGGTGTTTTTGGAAAAATTCTCCTAAAACTTTCCAAAGATATGCAGAATTTATTTTTTTCTGTCCCCTCCCAATTTTTCTTTTGTTTTTAATTTTTTTATTTTTTGTTTTAATTTCTAATAAGTTAATAACTTGTATTTATGCCTTCTGCTTAGGCTTGCTTAACTTGATTTTAGGTTTTGTTTGGCTAAGAAAAATGTTTTCTATCTTTCTTGTTTAGCTCGAAATGAGATTGTCTTTAAAGTGTTAATCGTATCGAGAGAGTTTTCGGAGAGATGTTTAGAATTTCGACTTCGATACGTTATTTTTTTCTGGCCCCTTTCTTGTTTTTTTTATATGTTGCTTCTACGTATATTATTAAGCCTCTGCTAGGCTTGCTAGCTGGTTCACATTTTAAATTTATTCGATCGAAATTCTTACCTTAAGTAAAACATTCGAAAGTTTATTTAATAAGAAAGGTGTTTTTTTAGTATTCCGGGCATTTTAAATGTTTTATCAGAATAAAATTTATTTACCAATTCAAAAAGAATAGTCACAATGCTTTGATCTGAAACATCGAGTATTTTTTATGAATTTTTTGATTAAAAAAAACCCACGAAATGACGTAAAAATTAATAAAAGGATGTTGTTTTAAATATGTAAATATGTGTACATGATTTATAACAGGGAGAAGATTTATTCTAAGTGAACACCAGAATAAATCATTCTCTCTCTGTTAGGAATAGATTTTTTTTCATGTCCCTGTTCTCCATATGATTAATAATTTTTTTTTCAAACGCTTATATCTTAAAACCGATACTACTCCGTTGTTACTGATTTATCAGAAATAAACATGAGCTCTTTGGAAAGGGTAAAAAATGGCGCAACAATTTTTTTAGGGGCCACTTTTTTCAGTATCCAAATTTAAAATTTAAATTGTTGACAACATAATTTTAAAGTCGTATTAATAATCAAGCACTATTAGAAATTTATATTATTGCATAGCTAAGAATCTTTTTTATATTTAATTTAAAAATTCAAATTATCAACCATAAATAAAGAATGGAGGCTGTTGGCAAAGTTTTTCACATTGTAATGTTCACGAAAAATACGTTTTTTATTGATAATATTAAAACTGTTAAAACATTATATCTCGGCAACGGATTGATTATAAACATTTGTCATTGCGCAGCTAAGACTATACTATATAAGGTTATTTCTTTAATTTGATTTTAAAACGTGGTAGACTAGCCTTAAAAAATGATCTAAGAAAAAAGCAGGAAAAAGAGGCGATTTCTCCCCGGGCGTGTGTTTAGACAGAAAAGATGTATATACTAGTCTGAGATTACAATGCATTACATAGCATTTTTTTAATCTGATGAAATGACAATTGAAAAAAATTATAGTCACAGCAATCTTTGACAAGCGCGAAATCGCCACTTTTTCAAATTTATAGTTGTTTCTTACACATGCAAATATAACCTTCTAATTGAAAAAGTGGCGATTTCGCGCTTGTATAAATTTTTTATTGTCATTTCATCAGATTAAAATGCATTGTAATGCAATGTAATTAAAAAAATGCTGTGTAATTAGTTCAACGTATAAATAAATTATTATCATATGGTAGAAATTTTTACTGAGTGGACAGCTGGTCAAATCAAATACAAATTTTTTTGATAAAGTGACGTCAGCTTCTCGTGATTTGAATGGTTACTTAATGAGGGCATTTTTTAATCCAACGAACAACTGTTTCAGCCACATTGGGTTTACCTTTAGTCCACATCTTTTCTGTCTAAACACATGCCCGGGGAGAAATCGCCCCTTTTTTCTGACTATTCTTAAAGCATTTTTCAAGGCTAGTAACTAATAACAAAATAATGATTATTAAAATTATATTTTTTATTAGTGATAATAATTGTAATAATAATAATTAATAATTATAATATTTAAGTCTTCTATTGACGAAAACGAAGTGGATCCAGAACATAACGCCCGATTAGGTGATATTTTAGCTTTCTTAGGAGGAAAAACTGATCATTTAAAGACTATTCCAAAAGGTGCCAAAGTTTTGGTTTTACGAATTCTTTTGTAAATACAGTGTATTTTTTAACAAGTCATTTATTTTATAGGATTTGTTAAGTATTTATAACAAGTCAATGAGGTGACAATTACTTTGTATAGAGTAATGTTTTTGTAAATATATATCTAAAAATAAAAATGTTAAGATTAGTACTGTTATGTTACCATGTACTGGAATGGCCCAATGCCCAATGCCTAATTTTATAGGATTTATTTAACTATTGGAGAATTGTTATTTAACTATAGGCACCTTGCACTGGAACTCGGTTTATACATGAAGAATGTAATATACATAAGTGTCACCATAATGGATAATTACCGTATCTCCTACTTATCTTTTGTAGTATGCAGATCAACGGATTGAAAGCGCGCGAAATTTCGATCGGTTGATCTGCATACTACGAAAGATAAGTAGGAGATACGGTAATTATCCATTATTGTGACGCTTATGTATATTGCATTCTTCATGTATAAACCGACTACCAGTGCAAGATGCCTATAATTTTTACCAAACCAAACAAATTACTTAAACAGCTTAAAAACTTACTTGGGCCAACCAAAAGTCTTGTTGTTTTTTTTTTTTTTTTTTTTTTTTTTTTTTTTTTTTGTTTTTTTTTTTGTTTTTTTTTTTATTTTTATTTGTTCAGAGAAATACAAAGGGAATGGTGGTGCATTCAATAAATGACCAATCAAACAAAAGAAGTATAACGCCATTTATATCAGCCAATCCAGGTGCTAAAGGTTGAATTAAAATTGTCTGATATAAGTGACCATTCATTTGATTTTATTGATTTGTTACACGGTAGTCAGAAAGCAGAGCCTTCAACAAACTTTATTTTGGTAATGAAAGAACCAGCCGATGTCTCAATTTTACTTTTATAAAGCCCGCGTGCGCCTTTATTTGTTTTATACCACCCATTATTTTTTTAGCAATACTTCTACATGATGAAACACTAAGTTAGGGAGGGACCTAACGTAGTGAGTGAGTGCCAACAACAACAACAACATCTGCTCCTCTTTTGTGATTCCCTAAGCCATACTCCGAGAAAATTTCGCTAATTATAGGTTTATTAAGAGCCACTGTTTTTTTTAGCAAGATGTAAATTTAAGGATATTTTTAATATTAGGAATTCCACTCTTATTAGCAAAACTAAGTTTGTATAGTTAACTACTGCACAACGAAAACCTGCCAACCTTATTAGGTCATTTTATATAAAAAAAGAAAACTAAAACTTAAAAAATTAACTTTTACAAAATGTTATTTCAGGATTTTTACTTAAAATTAAATATTTACCGTTACAAAATTGATAAATTCCAACGATGATTACGAACCCGTGTGTAACAGAGCTATTATCCAGCTGAAACAAAAAAAAACATGCATTCGTAAAACCACTACAACAATTTCCTTTCAATAGAACATAAATCACCGACCGTTCTAAACCCTAATTTGTTGCCGCAAAAAACCCCGAATTTGGCCAAAACCGACACAGTCACTCCGATCCAAATGATAAAAAGTCCGGGAACATCTCAAAATAAAGAAATCGCTTTAGCGCACGAAATTCCAAAATCTAAAACTTTAAAAAACAAAAAGAACGCTAATAACATTAAAAAATTCTCTGTCGTATCTAGTGAATACTTTTTACCTTACTGGAAAACATAATTGTTTTTTTTTATTTTTTTAATAAAGGAATTCTATGCTTATATCAACGCACTGTATAATGTGAATATATTTAAAATTCTCGAGGTACATGTTTATTAAACCATAAAACACCAAAATAAAAACAGATTATTTAATAAAACCATCCCAGATTCTCACTAAATAAGAACAAATTGATTTTACCAGTTTAACATTACATTTAACATTACATTTATTGATTTTAACAGTACATCTATAGTTTTGTTTTCCAATTTTTACGTAAATTCCTAAAACCTACCGGTAAAATTAAAAAAATTAGCGTCCTAGTCATTAATTTTATATTTACAAAAAATAAATAATTATACTTGGTATTAAAACTTTTTAATTTTCAAAAAACCGTGATCTAAAAAATTGTTTATAACCCTGTGAGGTAATTACGGGTTGTAAACACTTTCTTGTAGGTTTAACACAAAACATGTACCCACCCACTAGCACGCAAAAATACAGGACGGATCTTTTACAGTACTGTATTAACGTACTATTTAAATTAATTGTTTTAAAATAAAATATCTGCTTAACAATAAAAAGTACTTATAATAAAAAACTATGCCGCTTAAAATGGTTGTACTACATCCGACGCACGATATTTGCGATTTGCGGATCAAATACTAACTGTCACACTACAATATTCGCACACCATATTTATGTTGTTGTTTTTTTCAATTTAAAAGCTGCGTTAAATTTTTTGTATAATTAAATGTTTTTAGCGCGTTAAATGTTTTTTTGTTTAAACAATTATATAAATCTATACATCTGTAAAAATTTTATGTCTAAAGCTAAAGTCTTCCAGGCTGAAATTAAGGGCGTAACCGCTCTCCGCCAGGAAGAAACCTTCGTAAGACCTATGCTGTACCTTCGTCATACATATTTTTTTGGCACAAGTGGTGCCCAATGAGCGAGCAAATTGAAATGGTTAAAGCTGTACGGTAACAATATGTATATTTTTCTCACGAATACAGTGTATTAAGTAGATCATTTCATGTTTAAAAAATTTGCATATTGTTACCCTACAGCTTTAACAATTTCAGTTTGCTCCCTTTCTGGGATTCGCGCACAAAAAATTATGTATGACAGAAGTACGACTTAGGTCATGTGAAGAGTTTACCCCTGTAAGGTTTAGGTACATTTGTCATACAAAAATACCACTACTGTGAGATGAAGGTTTTACCTTTGTCGTACGAAGGTTTCACGGTTGTAACAGGGAAAAAGGCCATTACAAGAACGGGTTAAGTTAAAACTGTGGTTGAATTATATCTGGCTAACGTTGAAAACTAAAATGCAGACATGAGGGGATCAATTAAAATTGTGCGGTAATGACGTTTTTTTTAAAACAAATAAGAACGTAAATTTTTTTTAAATTCCACCTTTTCACAAAATGTACAAAAATTAACTAAATTTAGCCCTTAAAAAATTTGCATTTAGGTTCCAAATTAAGTTATTTGATAAATAATTATTAAAATACAGTTTTTAATCTTTGTTATTAATTGGTTTTAGTGAAAAATTTTAAATTTTTTTTGTTATTAAATAGTCGATTCAATACTGCAAATATTGCGGTCAGCTAGATTTTATTTACCTATAATTATGTCTATTTTGTTAACTACTTCCTACCCTTTGTTTTTTAGCGATACTGGGAAAATTGTGACGAAATATTTCGTTTGAGCTCTTATAATTTTTGAACGCGCCGCGATCAGAATTGCAAGTATCTCAAGTTAAGTTCCTTGAACTTTTGGCTACTTCCTGAAAAAAAAATTTTTTCAAAACTTTTGAGGGGTTAGCCCCAAAACCCTCCAAATTTAGGAGCAATTTTTTTAGCCAAATTTTCAAATTTTTACAATATGAATCCTTACGTCTGAAAACTTTTGTGCAGATTGCCTTTACTTTCCTGAGCTCAAAAATATATAGTTTGTTAGGGGTAACCTACCTGGGTTGGTACCCTGATGGGTTAAAGGGGGCCAATTTTACGATTGTTGCTAAAATCGTGTCTATTGCTAAAAAATTGTTTGAGCCATAGGTTTGAGACCCGGGAGGATTTCTGTTAAATTCTATGCGCTAACCTTTGGTGACAGTCCCAAAAAAATTTAAGTGCTCTAAGGCACTGCAATGGGTGACCCCTAAAAATGTCAATTTTGGACACAACCCTTCTTCATAGGCGAATAAAATATCATTTTAAAGCTCTTGGTGTTCTGATTTTAAAAATATAAAAAAATTTGGCTCTAAATTGTCGGATAACTCAGATACGGATCCTTTTTATCCCCAAAATTAGTAGAGGGTGATTTTTTGTTTTTAATATTTATAAGCGGTATTTATATACGTTTCAAAGTTCTATGCGTGCTGATTGCAAAAATATTAATTTTAGGTTAAAATTTTTTCTGGTTACTCGATTACATATCCCAATATTTCAAAAATTGTAATTTTGTCAATTTTTCATTGTAAGTGACGTATTTATACTTATATGAAAGCCCTGATTTCAAAAATTTATAGTTTTTTAAATTTTGTTTAGTGGTTACCGAATTTTCGCACCCACCAATGTAACCTACAAAATTCTTAAAGGTGCAATGCGGAGTCAAACTTTTTGTCTTCCATTTTGATGATTTTTTGTATAAACCTTAGCCCTGCTCTCAATAGCCCACAAAATTTTTTCATCAAAATATCTCCATTGTTTCAGATGATAAGACCCCCAAAAATTGCTTTTTTGGCAATTCTGTACTTGAAAGATTGATCAATGGGACAATGGGTGTAAAAATTTAATTTACAACATATTTACTTAAAGAAAGCGGCTACTTTCTACTGGTAAATGGGACCAATAGTCCCATTTAAATGGGACTTATTTAAATGGAATCCCATTTAAATGGCAAGATATAATTTTTCTTTAGTTTGTCTAAATTTTCCTGGTAGTGGATAAAAATCATTAACAACAGAATAAATAAAGAAGTAGACCAATTTTAAATTTACTCTGAGGTAGCATTCTGACGCAACACTTGTATTTACCCTAATAAATTATTTCCAATAAAAAATTAAAAACATTAATTTATATTGTTAATTA
>JASAMX010010221.1:0-11407 GCA_030248175.1 Microlaimidae sp. YZB2_3 | reverse complement strand
CTCAATAACTTATTTTGCCATTATTTTTGGCTTTATTTTTGCACAATAAAAAAATAAATAAAAAACGATTGAACCAATTTTGTAATATCTAATCAACATAATTAAAAAACCTGTATTTGTCGGTAATTAAAAATTATTCTGACTTCGTACTAATGTTTTTGTAAAATGCATGTTTTTTAATAACAAATAGCTTGTGTATTTTTTCTATCTTCCATTTCTTTTTGTTTTTTTAGCAAAGAAAATTTTTTGTTTTGATTTTAACTTATATTATAGCGTTTATTAATAAAAATTTTAAATAAACTTATATTTAGGCATTAGCTTATCTTGAAGCGTATATTGATTTCGGTGAAGAAGAAAATATCGATACAATAGAAGCTGGTAAGTTTTTTTTATTCGTACAATACACCATGACCATACACCATACAGTTAGGAAAGGATTTAAACTCTGGTAAATGTAAACAACCTCCACAATTAAAAAAAGAAGAAAATAAATAGTATTAGGGGAAACAGGCAAATCTAGTAGTGATATTTCCCGGAGCTCCGGAGCAGAGCTCCGCTTTTAGCAGCTCCAGAGCAACTTTCGGAGCTCCGGAGCTCCACCCCATTGTTATACTAAGTTTGTGAATAATTAAAGAGTGTTGGTATTAATTATTTTGTCCAAATTTTTTTGTAAACTATTTTTTTTCCAAAATTTATTAAAAACAATAAAAATAGTCATACAAATTCAGCTAGAGTCGTTTAAAATGTATTTCAAGCTTAAATAAGCTTCAAATCCCTCATTTTGGGGGCGGAGCTCCGGAGCTCCGGAGCTCCCTCCGCTTTAAATGGCCAGAGCTCCGGGGCATGATATTGGAGGGTAGGAACATCACTAAAACCTAGCCTTAATGAATAATAAAACAAATTTATTTTTGAAATTTAATAATGCAACGTGTCTTTGAAAATAATTTATCACACTAATACTATACTAAAAAAGAAGTGGATGATTTAAGCCCGGTTCACACTGAGGTGGCATTGCCACCGGTGGCATTGCCACCGCTGTTGTGTCCAACGTTAAACATATGACGTGTTCACACTGAGGTGGCATTGTCACCGCTGTTATATTCGATCCACATCGCCGTCACCGGTGGCAGCTCTCTCAAGAAAAAAGCATGGAAACGCGCGCATTGTTAAAAAAATCAATGAAAAATATTAGTGTTTTTACATAAACGCTTTCATTGTATCAGCGAAACAAGCAAACAATATTGCGGTTTAAATAAAAAAAACGCGTGAAAACGCGTGAATAGACTATTTCGACATAAGGCGTTTTACACAGTAAAATTCCGATACACATTAGGCCGAAAGTTGAAATTAAAATAATATTTAAATGAAAACTTCTATTAATTTTGCAGTGTAAAATAACGTGTAAACACTAAATGCAAAATATAAATTTGATTGTATTTGTAATAATGATCTTATTAATGTTTAATTTTGTAAAAATGCGAACATAATAAATAAAATTACGATCATAACCGAACACCGAATATATAAGTAAGATCTTACTTCCGCATTCTCATCAGATGGTCTGATGGTCTAGTGGTTTTTTGAGGCGGTGCTGCTCAAGACTGCAAGGTCGGGATTCTTTACCCCAATGAAGATTCTTTTTTTCTTTTTTTGAACCGGGGAAATTAAACCTATCAAAATTTCATATAAACTTATTAAAATTGAATTTAATAAAACATAAACAGATTTTTTTAGATATTTTAAAAAAATCAATTGATTATTGATTGGTATTAATAAAATAAGAAAGAAAATAGATCTGCTAGTGATTGATGTAGATAGTAAATTTTTGTTGTAGATATTTTGCTATAGACACAAAAAAATTAGAATCAAAGTCTGTAATGTAAAAAGCTTCTTGGAGTCTTATTGTCTAATTTCTTTTAATATAATAGTATGGTTGATTTTTTTAATTAAAAACCCTCCACCAAATATTGTTTTACTTTTTTGTTGTGTATTTTATATTTAATAAATCTTCGGCAAAATAATTTTTCAAAAAAAAAAAAACGCCAAGTATGTATTATGCAGCTATATTCTATTTACCACTAAAAGATCTAAATATAAATAATACGTCCCGGTACAAAAAGTGAAAAAAGAAGTTCATTGGATTCTGAACTCTCTGACCTTGATTATCGAGTAAAATCCTACTTTTAATTTTACAATTTTTTATGTTTGGTTTTTACTCAAATTAAACATTAATAACTACATTATTACAAATCCAATCAAATTTATATTTTTTCTTTAGTGTTTACAAGTTATTTTACACTGCAAAAATTAATAGAAGTTTTCATTTATATATTATTTTAAATTCAACTTTCGGCCTAATGTGTATTGGAATTTTACTGTGTAAAACGCCTTATGTCGAAATAGTCTATTGCATAAACGAAAAAAATTATTGCAAAACAAACAAAAACAAATGATCTTTTATGAAAAAAAATTCAAGTAGTTTTTACCAATTTTAAACACACGTACATACATAAGCATGGAAAAGTCCTTAAATATGAATTAGCAATTTTTATGCATTAATAAAAGATTTGCAAATTTTTCTGCTGCACAGTTTCTAATATAATGTATTGCGCGGCCATAGGTTAAAACAGTATTAAACAATCTAAAAACAGGGTTATTTAAAAATCTAAAAACAAAATCGTTTACCTATATTAATTAAAAAGAAAACTTTTAAGTTTGTTAATGTTTCTTTGACCACAATACTTTTTTGAAATAAAACTTTAAAAAATGTGGCTATAGATTCGGATGAACTTTTAATCAAGTTTGGAACCGTCCAGAACTTTATTACAAGCGAGAAAAAACATACATGGATAGAATTAATCAGGCAAACAGCTGGGAAGCAGTGAAATAAAGTAAAAGTAAAAAAAAGTTACCGACATTTTTTTAGCTCCACACGCGAACGAAATGCTCTCCAGCGGTGGCAATGCCACCCCAGTGTGAACCTAGCGGTGGTAATGTTACCGGTGGTGGCATTCCCACCGGTGGCGGTGGCATTCCCATCGGTGGCATTGCCACCTCAGTGTAAATCGGGCTTTAGTATTTCTTATCTTTTAGCTCAAAAAAGAAAGTTTAAGGAAAACATTTCAATTCATAATTTGCGTCCAATTTGACATATAGTCCTTTTTTTTGTTTGATCAAGATCAATTGTACAGTACTTCGTTTATAAAACAAAAATATTGGTAATACGAACAGAGTTTAATGCTTTGTATTAAAAATACTATTTTCTGATTTGAATAGCTCGTCCCGTTTGATCTTTAAATGTTTGAATTTAAAACATCTATAAAATAATTTATTTAGTATAACGAATAAAAAAGTTAATAAGTTTAACTCAATAACGTCACATGTTTAAAAATATAGCTTATTCAATAGGATTGTACTGCATATAAATTCAAAAACTTTTGATTTAACTTGAATGAAAAAAATAGATTTACAAATACAACAATATTATTAAAATTAATAACTTTTCCACAAATGACTAATTTAGTTTATTAATTTTGTTAAATATTTACTGCGCTCAGTCGTTGTTGGCTGGGAAGCAAAGGCGTAATCTCACGCGAAATAATCTGCCGCGGCAGTTGGGAGACCTCGCGCGACAAAGTTAGCGGCAGTCTGCCGGGCGTGTTGTTTCCGGAGTTCCTGCAACCCCCTTTTGGCAGCCGCAGTGCTAATTCCCGATACTTCGTACTGAATAACAAGTATATTACAAAGTTGGAGGAGGCGTTAAAACACACCAGGAGGTTCCCCAGCTCCACGCTAGCCGTGAACCAGCCCGGAGGGGTCGCGGCATTCCCTATGAAGATGTTGGCAATGTTGTTGATAAAAGGCAGAGTACTACACAGGATAAATACGAGGACGATTACCAGTAGCATAATTGTAGTGTTGCGCTCTTTCTGCTCTGATAGTTTTCTTCGCCTGTCTTCCTAAAAGTTTAATTATAAGTAGGCTGCACCAATAACATATAACATAAAAATAAAGAAAAAAAATGCTACTTCATATATTGCTGAGAGTCATTTAATGTCCTAACTAGGGCGCGCCCTATTTAAGGCTCAATAACCATAATTAGGCACGACATAATGAGGGCCTTTAAGGATCCTATTAGGGCACTAAATGGCCCTAATTAGGGTGCACCTTTAGGCTTCCACAAAAAAATCCATTTCCAGCAAAAAACTGTTTCGTTTTATTTTGAAAAAGTTTTAAAGTTTATTTATTTCCCATTACGCAGGATACGCCAGCCTGACGTTACTGTTGTTGTTTCATAGCCTGAAATTTATCTCTACTGAGCAGTTTATGCAAGGGGCAGGCGCTAAGACAAGCCAGAAGGGAGCGAAAGTAATTTCACCCCCAAGGCTGATGTTACTCAGCACTAATTGCGCAACCAAATACTACATATAACAATATTAACAAGCAATATTTTTACAATGCAGCGTGTCTCAGTCGGGACTGGATCCAGCGACCTTCAGTATGCAAGACGTAATATCTGCCACTGCGCCACATCCTCGACATAGTTTGTTATTATTTCTGTTTAATTTTAAACAGCTTCGTTTTAAAAACTGTTTTGTTTTAAACTGTTTCGTTTTATTTTTTTATGTTTTTGCAAAAATCTTGACTATTTAAAATAAAAAAAAACCGTGAATTTTTTTAATATAATAAGAGGTGTTTATTTATTTATTAAAAAAAAGTAATAATTTATGAAATAATTTTAAATAAAGTGATTTTGAATTAAGTTTTTTTCTAATGGCCCTAATTAATTAGGGCCATTAAGTGCCTTAACTAGGCGCGTCCTAATTTGAGGGCGCCCTAGTTTGGGCTGAACAATATATAAAGTCAATATTTTTTTAAAATTATTATGTTATATATTTTGGTTGCACTCTGTAAACATTCCAATGTATATATGGCGCGCTAAATCTCCGTATTGTCTGCACTGCGCATCAGTAAAAGTATGTGAATATTGTTTATTTAGATTTTAGCAGCTTATTTGCATAATAGAAACAATTTGCATAGGCAATCCGTGCCTCAATAATTTTTGTCCCCATTTGAAAAATGATCTAAAAATTGCTACCTGGTAAAAACGTCTATAATTTGGTGGGAGTTTGAAATTTTTAAAACCTACTGTATATTTAGAGTTATAAGCGGACCATACCGTGCTTGGGCGGACCGGGTCTTGATTTTTAGTCTGATTCGGCATTTCGGGCCGAGTCAAGATTTTTAATACTAGCAGGGCGGCGAGTTACCTATTTTGGAATAACACGGTATATATAATAAAAAAAGAGCCGAGGGCCAGGTCGTTCCGAGTTAAAAAAATTAGGATCAGGTCGTTCAAATAAAATATCAGCCCGCTTAGAATTTTATTCACAGATTATTAATAAAACTGAAAATTAAGAATTTAAGACAATATCAAAAAATATTGATTGGCTTACAGCGATGCTTCTTTTGTGATTGTTTTCATTGGTGTTGGTCATTAGTGCTCGAGCGCTTCTCGATCGTCTCAAAGTGAGTCCAATCAAAATGTCCACACCGATGAGCACGAGAAAAGGAAAGACGAACATAATGATGATGTATAAAACGATGTCATACACCAGCATGTAAGCTCTGTGCACGCGAAAGGCACGAACATCCACCCAACCGTCTGTAACTCTGGTTTCTCCCCATCGAGTTGCGCAGAAGAGGATGGAAAACAGAACAACACCCAAAAGAATCATCTTCACGTTTTTTGGTGTGTTGAAGGTTTGCGCCTTGAAGGGGTGGCAAACCCCTATGTAGCGAAATATACTAACCATTACAGTCAAATATACACTGCATACCTGAAATAAGATGCGTATTTTGTTGAAGTTTAAGCTGAGGTTTTAAGAACTTTAGAGCACAACGTGAGTTCCACTCGATTGTTATGATAATTTGCTAAATAATTGGTGCGGGTCTTTAGAACCAGAAGCAGGAAACATGGGGCAATCGGAAAATTTTCGGAACTTTGGGGCCGCGAGCAATGGAAACTTAGAGCCTTTAAGAAACAAATTGGTTTGGGGTTAAATTTAGGATTCGCTTAGGCTAAAGTAAACGTTATTTTTACTTTCGACTCCAAGTTCCCAACTTAAAGGTGCGGTGCGGAGTCAAACTTTTTGTCTCTGATTTTGATAATTTCTTGTGAAAACCTTACCCCTGCCCCAAGTAACTCACTAAATTTTTTTCAACAAAATATCTCCACTGGTTTAGGAGTTATGACCCCCCAAAATGGCGTTTTTCCACAATTTATGTACTTAAAGAAAGCGTTACAAATTATATACTTAAAGAAAGCGACTACTTTCTACTTTAATTTAATATCTTGATTGTTAGGATTGGTGAAGCATTTGTCGAGATATTGCGTTTCTTAAACAAAAACCCTCGATTTTTTCGCTAAAAACAGGAAGTGAAGGAAAGAATAGTTGAGCAAACTTCATAAAATCACTGACGTTGTTTGTTTTTTTTAACGAAAAAAATGTTGGGTTTTTGTAGGGGAACGCAATATTTCGACCAATACTGCACCAATCTTAACCATCAATGTATCAAATTAAATTAAGAAGTAGCCGCTTTTTTTGAGTGTTTAATTTGTAACATAAATCGATATACCCATTGAGCGATCTTTCACTTACAGATTTGTCGTAAAACGCCATTTTTGGGGGGTCATAACTCCTAAACCCAAGGAAATATTTTGTTGAAAAAATTTTTGTGGGCTATTGGGGGCAGGGGCGGTAAGGATTTCACAAAAAATATCAAAAATCAAGGAAAAAAATTTTGACTCCGCACCGCACTTTTAAGACTCCATAAGCTTTTGACTTACAGCTCCAAGTTCTTTATTTTTTGGCTCCAAGTTCCAACTCCAAGTTGCCTCGGCTCCATCGAGCCTAAATCAAATAATTAAAGAGTAAAACCATAGATTGTTGTTCCAATTATTTTGTAACCATTTTTTAAGTTATTAAAAACATTAGATATTGTGTTAAAAATGCTGTTTAAAACGTAATACATATTTCAAAATTTATTTAAAGGCTAAAGTTGACAAATTTCCGTGTATTTTATGAAAAAGTGGGATTTAAAAATTCTAGGTTCTAATTAATTTAAAAAACACTAATTGTTTTTCTCAAGTCCCCACATTTTACGAGGTCTGCCAAACCAGGACTATTGTACAGTACTTTTAGAAATATATTTAATTTTTGGATATGAAATTAAGATGTAAATTGTATGTACATCATGAAGATTCACAGAGATACTTTACATTTTTTTGTAATATTTTGTTTTTTCATTTTTAAAAATGACAGTGAATTCTACGTTTTAACATTTTTATCACGGCTTTGACGCGGAGTGTGTATGGTGTTTTGCGTTTCAGTATAAGAGCGGGCGGAAACGGACGGTGCGCATCAATTTAAGACAGAGCTGCACTGGCGCACTTCCCGATTCGAGTTTCAGACGCGCTTTTTGGTCTCAAAAACCGCAAAAAGTTAAGACGGAAATTATGGCAAAAGCCAAAACAAAGTTTTAAAAAAAGCCTATTATTAATTGAAGCAGGCTGACGATACACATTGGCTATAAATTTAATGCTAGAAAAGACTGAAACAAGTTTCTTTAAAACTATCAAATTGACAATACATATTAAACTATTAAAAAAACCATTCTAATTAAAAAATAAAAAAACAATAAGGCGTTCATAATGGATTCACAAGTGCACAGCGATAAGTGAAATTTAAACGTTGCAATTTAGATTTAGATTATCCAAATATTTAGCTCTAATTCCTGAAAAATCTTACAAATTTAGATTTAACATAAGACGATTTCTTCTTTTATGTCTTGTAACTGTGTCTGTTACATAAAACTTTAGTTGCAAAATATTCGTAAAAATAAAAGTCACCGTAAGATATATCGAAATTTTTTTCTAAAATTAGATTTAAATATTTGGCATTAAATAAAAAATTTATTCGAAGATATGCTTTAAGTAACAAACCAACCAAACAGTAAAAATCAAGTACAAGGTACGAAAAAAATTTTCCGGCAAAAATTTTGTAATAAACTCGTCAGGTATACGCAATGTTCTCTTTGTATAGTTTTGCTCAAGGCATACCGTTTTAATAACAGCTGGTTAACTTAAGCAGAGATTCAATCTACATCATCAGGACTTTGTAAATGGATTTTTGTCAAAGGATTTAAAAATGCGAACGAAAACTTTTACATTTATAACTCATTTTTTTTGTTTTTTTTTAAGTTGGTTCTTGTTTATTATGACAATTTAATAATGTATTCTTAATTATGATTTTAAAGACACTTGTTTCAGTCTTTTATAGCATTAAGATTTTGGACAAGTGTAGCTTTATGGGCTTTATTTAATTCAAAGCTCTTTTTTCAAAACTTTTTAGCTTTTTCTAGAATTTTTTTTTTGTAAACAGTTTTTATTTTAAAGATTCCGTTTGTAAAAATTTGAAAATCAATTTTGTCTTTAAAAAATTTTTGTAACAGCATTAAAATAGTTCTGTTTAATTTTATTAGCAACTTTCTTTACTTATAAGATAAAAATTTTATATTGAATTTTGCTAAATGTATGTTTTGAGACAATTTTTTATTTCACCACAGTGTAAATGAAAGTAGAATTACTAAGAAGTTTCAATTTTGTTTAAAATAAAAGTTTTTTATTATACAAAAAATACTACGTAACAAAACAGGTGAAATCTTACACATCTTTTTCACCCCAAAAACTCTAAACATATTTCAGGGTTAACTGACGTTTAAAGGTGCGGTGCGTAGTCAAGCTTTTTGTTTCGATTTTGATAATTTTTTATAAAAACCTTACCCCTGCCTTTAATAGCCCACAAAAATTTTTTCAACCAAATATCTCCAGTGGTTCAGGAGTTATGACCCCCCAAAAATGGCGTTTTTCGACAATTCTGCACGTGAAAGATTGCTCAATGGGTATAACTATTTACTTTACAAATTATGCACTTTAAACAAGCGGCTACTTTCTACTTTAATTTGATGCCTTAATCGTTAAAATTGGTGCAGTATTTGTGGAGATATTGCGTTTTTCGCACAAAAAACCCTCGATTTTTCGGCTAAAAACCCGAAGTTTTTGGCTAAAAAAAGGTCGGGTAAACTTCATAAAATCGCTACCGTCGTTTGGTGTTTTTAACAAAAAAAAATCGAGGGTTTTTTGTACGGGAAACGCAATATCTCGACAAATACTGCACCAATCTTAACGATCAAGGTATCAAATTAAAGTAGAAAGTAGCCGCTTTTTTGGGTGCATAATTTGTAACGTAAATAGTTATACCCATTGAGCAATCCTTCACGTGCAGAATTGTCGAAAGTGACATTTTTAGAGGGTCATAACTTCTGAACCATTGGAGGTATTTTGTTCAAAAAATTTTGTGGGCTATTCGGGGCAGGGGTAAGGTTTTCTCAAAAAAATATCAAAATCGAAGACAAAAAGTTTGACACCGCACCGCACTTCTAAGCATTCCAATCATAGTAGTTTATATTTTATTGTTCATTGTATTTTATATATAGTTTTATTCTATCAATAATTTCAGTGCCATTTTGTACAATATTACATATTTTTCCGCAAAAAACAAAATTTGTAGAAATGTATGTACAAATGTGATAAGTTAACAATTAAGTACGTAAAACGAAATTCTATCAGTGATTAATATTAAAGTTTATGCGGGAAAGCTTTTTTAAATATACAAAAAACAAACAATTTTTTTGAAGGATTGAGTAGCATGTGAGAAATATCATGATAATTTTTTCCCAAAATAAGCAAACTACTTTGGCTACAATAATACCAATTTCCTCAGAATTTTCTTAATTTATTGGCTTAAATAAAGCATACCTGAGATGTGTGCGCCAGTGGGTACCAGAAAACCGTTAAGTGACTACTGGCGACTATAAAAGTGGGATTTTGACTAAGTTCCGCCCAAACCGGAATCGGAAACAAGAAGATAGAGCTGATGATAAGAAGCAAGTCACTGAAGGCCAGTCCGAAAAGAAACCAGTTAATCAGGGCACCTCTCATTTGAGGAAGCCTGAAAATGTACATGTTCAGCACGTTGCTAGCGCAACCAATAAGGCAGATGAAGAATATCCCGCTACGCAAGTATTGCTGCGACAAGGTGTAGGACGTTGAAAGAAAGCTCCCAGCGGTGTCATTGCTTGTTGAAAAATCGCTAATATTGCTCATGTTTTACATGTGGTCAAAACTAAATTGGTCGGAGAGTATCCTACAATTTTGATTATATTCGGAAGTAGTAGAATAACAAAACCTTGTTAAAACGCTATACGTACAATGAAGTTAACCTCCAAGATTGAAACGCTTGAGCACTCGAGTGTCAGTCATTTGAATAATGTTCTCTTTTAATGAGAACGGCGGTATAAATGTTGGAACAATGTCCCAATCGATGATGTTTTACTACCGAATTAGTCCAGAAGTTGATATTAAGCCTGTTGTAGAGAAGATCTAGAATGATAATAACGCTTGTTAACGCAACATATTCCATATGATAATCACTTTTTTTAACAGAGAACTGATTAAGCTTTGGGAAAAAACAGAGGAAATTACACATTTATAAAAATAAATTATTTTTATTTCTTTGGTTTATTCTTACACGTATAATTTATTCTTGCGTGGGTTAGGTTTAGATATTTAGACGTTTTCTTTATCTAAAAAATAGCACCTTTTTTTGAAGCCAAATAAAATACTGGTTTACAATAAACTATGTAATATCCTTATTATTTTTATATAAAATCAGAATCTAAGATTTCTTTGTATAGAGTTTTATACAACTGGTAATTATTTTAAATAACTTATGTATAAATGCTTTTTTTGTTTAGTTTTTAGGTATTAAAATGTAGGTCGTTGTAATTTGAACATGGGTTTTTGTATTAAAAAGTCTTAATGAATGATAAATAATAGTTTTATAGCATTAGGATGAGTATTGGAAAAATAATAAGTGCACATAATTGGCGAACAAAAAGCTAATTTGTATAAAATTTTTGTCTTCTAGGATTATATTCTTTACATTAATTGAAATATTAAATCATTTTTTTTTCTTTGTAATAGGTGGGCTGACTAATAAAATTTTTCAGTCACATCATTTGGGTACAAAGTAAAGTTTTACAAAAAATTTTTGAAACAATAAACGGCTGCGGTAAAAACTATGCTTGAGACATAAACGGCTTTGGTGTAAAGGGTAGACACCCTTGGTTTCCCGCACTCTGAAAAACTACTTTGAAAAAATTGTCCGAAAATTTTCTGGAAATAAAAAGAAAACAATATCAAAATAATAATGGTTGTTTCTTAATTGGATTTAATAACATATAATTTACAGAGGCAACATTTTAAGGATGTTTTGAAGTTCAC
>JASAMX010010218.1:0-50105 GCA_030248175.1 Microlaimidae sp. YZB2_3 | reverse complement strand
TGTAGTAATCCCAATTTAAGTAAAATTAATTATAAAAGTTTTCATATTTTAAAAATAAAATTAAAACCTATTTATAAAAACTTAGTAGTTTTTGCCTGTCTGGCAAAAATAGTTTCGGAGTTTTGAGCTGCCCACTTGTCTAGCCTGGATCACGGGGACTTGGGAGGAATGTAAAATCCTTGCCAAGTCCCCGGGAATCATGACGTGGACAAGAGGGTATTTAAGCCGAAGATCGGTTTCTGGAGTTATAATTTATATTTTGCTTGATATTATAATGTTACAAAAAACTAACTCCCAGAGCCAGCTCCGGTCAAGACTCTAAAACTGTTTGTGCCAGACAATGAGAACTCCTTAGAAGTTCCCACTTCCAGACTTTGGGATTTAGAAGATTGAAGCCAAAAGAAGACTGTGCCCCCACAAGGCCTAATTGTGGGTTGTAAAGACTGTGCTATATAAATACGTTTGCTTTGTCTCCTATACACGACTTAGTAAACATTTAGCACACACACTTAAGACGAAGACTGTGTAACGTCCTTCCACAAGACTAACCACCAAATAGGGCCTTAAGAAGAAACAGAGCTACCAGACGGGACGTTACAACCCCCAAAAATTTTTTGGGGTTTATTGTGGATTGTAAAAATGGTAACCATTGAGTAAACGAGTTAAAAATAATTTTTTTTGACATCAGCGTGTCGAGAGCTTTGATGTGAGTACAAACATGACATGTACATTGATTGGGTGCAAAATTGGGTAACCACTAAAAAATTTTTTAGAAACTATATTTTTTAAATCAGTGCGTGGAGAGTTTCATATGAGTATAAACACGTCACTTAAAATGAAAAAATGGCAAAATTACTTTTTCAAATTTGGAGGTATTTGGGGTATGTAACCGGGAACCATAAAAAATTTTAGCCCAAAATTAATATTTTTTAAATCAGCACGCATAGAGCTTTCAAACGAATATAAACATGGCTTATAAATAATAAAAACAAAAAAATCACCTCTACTAATTTTGGGGGTACAAAGCGGTTTGTATTTTGGTTACCCGACCATTTAGAGCAAATTTTTTTGTATTTTTGAAATCAGCACGCCAGAAGCTTTAAAATGATATATTACTCGTTTATGTAGAGAGGCTGTGTCAAAAGTTTTATTTTTAGGGGTCAGCCATTGCAATGCCGTAGGGCATCAGAAATTTTTTGGGACTTTCACCAAAATATAAAGCTTAAAATTCCGCATAAATACCCCCAGTCTCAAACCTGTAGCTCAAACCGTTTTTAAGCATGATGCCAAAATATGCACTATACTATCTACCCCCATACAAAGATTTTTAGCAAAAATCGTAAAATTGACCCCTTTAACCTCTTGGGCTACCCGACCGAGGTAGGTTACCACTAACAATATATATATTTTTGAGCTCAGGAATGGGCAATCTGCACAAAAATTTTCAGACCTGAGGACCCATATGGTAAAAAGTTAGAAATTTTGCCGAAAAAAATTGACCCTAATCTTTGGGGCTTTTGGTGCTAATCTCCCAAAATTTTTGAAAAAAAATTTTTATGAGGTAGTGAAAAGTACAAGGACCTTAACGCGAGATATTTGCATATTGATCGCGGCGCGTTCAAAAGTTATAAGACCACAAACAAAAAAATTTTTGTCAAATTTTTTCCAGTATAGCTAAAAAACCGAGAGTAGTTTCGCCACTGTTAGTGTTTGTTGTTGCTGTCGCAGTTGTGAAATAATTTGTTTTGTTGTATTTTTTTATATTTAGTCTTTTTTTTGTAATGCAATCATTCACTAGTCTTACTAATTCTCTCCGGTTGTTAAATAAGCCAATCAGTAAATTATTAGTAAAACTAAAAACATCCTAAACGTAAACCCAATGTGGCTGCAACAGTTGTTTGTTGGATTAAAAAATGCTCCCCATTAAGTAACCACTCAAATCACGAGAATCTGTCGTCACTTTGTCAAACAAATACTCAGTATTAAATCGAATCTAATTGACTGATAAATTGACGTCATATTCTTGTGATTTGAATGGTTACTTAATGGGGGCATTTTTTAATCAAACGAAAAACTGTTGCAGCCACGTTGGGTTTACCTTTCGTATTATTGTAAGTAAAAACTGTTTAATGTAATTTAAACATAATAATGCTAACTAAGCTCAGTAATAAATACAAGAAATCAATAAACAGAATTTGAGAAAATTTCTCAAAAAAATAAGCACGATCTGGGTTCGCTTGAAAGAAGGGTGGTAAATCGTAAGACAGAAAGTTCGCCAGAGGTGGGTAAGGGGGTTAAACCTCGATTTAGAGAGGTCGAAGTCAAATTAAAGAATTCTTGCCACATTAGTTTTTTTTTCTCAAGTTCATTTTACTCATATTGTTTTTTTATTAAGGAAAAATAAGTAAACACGCTAATTTTATATCTAAAAACCCTTTATAGTATTCTTAGGTTTTTATCTTTTTTACACTCTCTTCTTTATATATCCATATAAAGTAATTTTAATCATTATTCTTGTTTTATGCAACATGTGTAAAAATACTTTGGTTGTGACTGTGAAATATTTTAATAAAAGTTTGCTTTTTAAACTTGTTTACACAACAACTAATTGCGGTATGAATGCCATTCTACATGCTACCAATCATTTATTTAAGTGAATAATTACTTTTGTTCAAAACAACAAGTAGTATTATAATATATTCATACCTGTGCAGGTCTGGAAATACCCTCGGTTTTATTGAAGGATTCCCCCCGTTTTATTGCCCCCCCCCCCCGCCAAAAGAAAAATTACCCTATAATTATGGCGCCATTTTTGAACTATAATGACGCCATCATCGCAAATCTGCAGTTTTTAGCCTATTTCAAAGCATTTTAAGCCATTTTAGATCTATTTTTACTTTGTTTTCGCTTTTTTTGTCCCTTTTTTCCCTCCTTTTTTTTCTTTCTCCCCTGCTTGCCCCTCCCCCCGTTTCAAAAAAGTTACCCCCACGTTTTGAAATTGTCCCCCCATAAAACCCCCCCGGGGGGTGCACAGGTCTGATATAATATACATTAATTAGAACAATAATTATTTTGAAATACAATTTTTGATTATTTAATAACTTTTTACCATACGATATTTTTGTTGCTATTGTCCTTGATCAAAATGTCATATAATTTTTGGAACCCCTGTTTTTTTTAATAAGTTTTGACACAATTATAATATGCGGAAAGCTCTTGTAATATAATTTTTTTATAATTGCAATATAATAATTTGTAATATAATAATTTTTATAATTTTGAAATTTGCTTTAAAAGTCATTTGCCTGTTACCCTGTTAGTTACAAATTGCTCAAAGCTTATTCCTTAAAACAACAATATTTAAAACCTATAGTGAATAATTGTTTCTTTCCAAAATTTTTTATTGAAAATTATCCCTCTTTATTATTATTTTTTAGATTGGCATTGTTATATTTGTACGAACTTTGATATCTACACAAAAGCAAAAATTTGGACAGTTTTTTTTATTTTTGATACCCAAACATTTTATAGTTTAGATGAATGTCTCATTGAGATGTCTGTAATTTGTATAAAGCAATTATACTATTATATTTTTTGCTATGATAGCTTCGGCAAATTATCGTTAAACAACTTTTACATATTTTATGAACTTTAAAATCCGTATCCGTGGTATAAAACGTCACAATTCAAAAGATAAACTAAGTATATCTAATCATATTGCCTAAAATTAAAAACTGACCTTTTAGTTGATCTGACGCCATTGATTAGCAATGCTTCGAAAATCCGCAATTCGAGACCATAAGTCGATAAAATATTTATCCTGGCCAATTGAGACATCATCACAAAGCTTGGACAATTTTGAAAATGAAGCGTTTGCAGACAAAGACGCCCTGCGAACAACAAAACCTGAAGTTGATTTGGAAACGAGAGTTTTCGGAGGATCGGAAGCTTTTCTCCACAAGCTAAGGCAAGAAGAGACACAACCCGCCAGTTCCAGTGTGAGTTAAAAAGCCTTTTTTCTAGTTACGATTGAATTTTGCGTCTTGATAGATTTAAAATAGTCGCCAAGCCAAAATGCTTTTTCACTTTAAACCAAAAAGTAATTTTTATCAAGTACATCAAAAACCCTATTGTTATTTTTAGAAACCTATGTTGCCGTAAGATTTTTGAGGCTACTGATCCACATAAGCGGGCAGCCTCCCGGATTTTTTTGGAGCGAAGATATATTCCACCCCTAAATTTGGAAGGTGGTGTCCGAAAATTTATTTTGGGGGTATATCCCAAATATTCTATTTTTAGTGTTTTTAGTACTGGGAGTTGGGACCCCCAAGTTTTAGGGGATGTATGTCCGGAGTACCTCCAAATTTTAGGAGGGGGTGTCGGCAGTTATCAAGATTTTGGGGGGGGGGGAAAAAACCATGCATGGGCAAGTTGGTCCGGAGTGGGGGGGTTAAACCCCAAATTAGGAGGGGGGGGGGGGTTAAAATCCGAGAAACGCAAAATACCCATATCGTTTTTTTTCTGGAGTGCATTTTACCCATATCGTTTTTCGATTTTGAAGGAAAAATAGGTTAAAAACACTAATTATAGGTCAAAAAGCCCTTTTTATTGCATTTTTGAGCTTTTTATTGCTTAAAACATTCATTTTGACCTCAAAACTTAAGTTTGGAGGCAGTTAGAAGTCATTTTAAAAGACATTTTTTTTCTTCATTTTTCAAAAATTGGGGGTTGGGTTAACTTTCTCCCCCCCCCCCCACTTCTGAGTGGGGGGGGGTTAAACCCCACTTCTCAGAATTCGGGGGGGTTAACCCCCCCCAACCCCCCCTCGTGCCCATGTAGGGTAAAAACACTTCCCCCTGTCCAACTATGTTCATCCGTTTTTTACATACATGAGCATAGGGGGGTGTGGTCCACCCCCCTAGCCTCGAAATTTCTGACCCCCCAGCCCCCAGTAGAAAAAAATCTTGCCCCCCCCTCCCTCACCCCAAAATTTTTAAATTTTGACACCCTACCCCCCTCTGGAATTTTAAATCGCCCCCCTCCCTTCCCCCTTCAGAGCCAAATTTTGGGTATGAATTTAGATCAAAATTTACGGTCACAAACACGGTTTTGTTGTAAAAAACAGTACTTTTGTATTCTTTTTATACATAAATAGCCTACTTTAGTGTATAAAATTTTATATTTGCTAAAAAACGTAAATAAATGATTTAATGTGACTTTGTTTGGAAACCGGACCACCCTTCTCTGCTGTGACCCCCTATTGGTTTCAAACTGGTCTACCCCGGGTCTACCCCCCTAAAAACTAAGGGGGGTACGGACGGACCCTCCTCCCTGGACCCCCTCCTAGCTTTCAAAGTCCCATTTACTCGGGGTAGCCAAGCCACCCCCCCCCAGCTTGCCGGTCCATGCTCATGTATGGTTTCATAATGAATTTACTCGTGCTCTTTTCACTCACAAAGAACCTTATGGGGTGGGCACGGTTCTAGCAATTTAGGGGTTCCGGCCGGACTGGACCCTTCTAGCGTTTTAGGCGAGTCGAACCAGGAACGATATTAAAAAATAAATAAATAGAAAAAGTTCAGAAGGGGTTGTTGTCCGTTGTAACTACATTTTATTAAATAAAATGTGGTGCTTAGGAGCAGCAAGTGGACAAGTGAATGTGAATTGGCCGAAACCTATCCTACCCATAAATGAACAAGAGGAGGGGGTTAGGGTGGGGTCCACCTCCCCCCCTAGCCTCGAAATTGTGCCCCCCTCCCCCTAGAAAAAAATCCAGCCCCCCCTCCTAAATTTTCAAATTTTTTACCCCTGACCCCCTCAAGATTTTGAAATCTGACCCCCCCCCCTCCCCTCTCGAGAAAATTTTAAGTACTTTTTTTATACTAAATTTTCTTCCAAAAACGTGAATTTTTAACACAAATTTATGTTTTTACACCCTCTTTATACCTCAATATCCCTTTTTATTCAATAAAAGGTAGTATTATCTTATAAAAAACTATTATTAAACCTTTAATGGTTTAAAAGTATTTTGCTTCGGAAATTGAACACCACCTGACCCCCTCTAGGTTTTAAATCTTTCACTCCGGGTCGACCCCCCTAGAAAACTAGGGTGGGTTCGAACCCCCCCTAGGACACAGGTGGGCAGCCTCCCGGATTTTGGAGGGTATACCAGACCCTCGAAATTGGGGGTGGTGTCCCAAAAAATTTTTTGAGGTATACCTCAAATACCCCATTTTAGCGTTTTTAGTATTGGGACTCCTCAAGTTTTAGGGGGGAGGGTGTCCGGGGTAACCCCAAATTTTAGGGGGGTGTCCAGTATAGTCAGGATTTTAGGGGGGGAGGGGGTATAACCCCCCAATCCCCCCCGCACACATAGGTGTTTTTGGTCGGGTCCGCTAGGGGGGGGTCCACCCCCGGGTGGAAGGCCAAAATTTTTTAGGGGGGGTCCAGGGGGGTCCGGAGCCCCCTGGCTTTTTAGGGGTGGTCGACCCCGGGTGCGAGATTTCAAATTTAGGGGGGGTCAGGGGGGGTCCAATTTTTTAGCAAAATTTTTTTTAACTCAATAATTTAAGTGTTTTTAGGTCTAATATTAAATTTTATGTATTAAAACAGCCTATTTAGGCCTAAAAAGTGTATTTAAACACTGTTTTTAACTAAAAACCCGTGTTTTTGACAGTAAATAAAAAAATATACTTCCAAATTGGTCGGGAGGGGGGCGGGTCAGCCTCGCTAGGGGGGGTCAAACGGGACCGCTGTCGAGATTTGGGGGTAGGGTGGGGGCCTAAATTTTTTCTAGGGGGGGATCCAAAGTTTTGGCTCTATGGGGGTGCACCCCTCTGTCCCCCCCCAAAAAAAAAACACCTATGCCCGCACACCTATGCTAGGACCCCCCCCTAGATTTTGAAATGTCATTTACCCGGGGTAAACACCCCCCCCCCTATCTTTTTGACCGTGTTCATCTATGGTCCTACCCTACCTCCCCCTTTCTTATTTATGGTTGGGGAACGTTTAATTTACCTTGGGATGGGATTAAACTTATCTTTTCCGCCGATTCTGTGTAAAATCACTTCTCGCAGTCGTGGTTTACCACTTGTGGGTTTTCGATAATGTAAGAAAAAATATCATCAAAAATATTTCTACCTACGAAACTACTTTGGTTCAATTCAAACCATAATCTCTGAAATCGTCAGGCTTAATATAAGTACTGCGCAAAAACGGTCTAAAGCATTGCGGTAAAACCGTTAAGCAGTTATATGGTAAATAAGAAAAACTCATGAAAAATATAAGAATTTAGAGACTCGTTAGAGTACCTTTAGTGAACTGGGTAGGGTGACTAATTTATATACTTGTAAATCGTCGTTACTCTGACACAATAAGTCACAATCAGCATAAAATCATCGTGACTTTGACTTATTTTGTTTATATTTTTTGTGTGCGTAGAGAGAAAAAAAGTCACAGTTAATGGTATTTTACGACGCTTCTGACTCATTGTGTCAGAGTAACAACGAAATGTAAACCTAAGTTAGGTACTAAAACAAAAACTCGTCCTACCATAAATAAATTGCCCTAGAAGCTTTGAAAGTTACAAAACTGCTTAAAGTTTTTACTCCCGGAAGAAATTGTGGTTTCGAAATTAAATTTCGAAATAATTTTTATAGGTATTCGTCGAAATCGAAACTACATTTAAACGTCAAATATTAGGTAGTTGATGCGATCGTAACGTTTAGACAGGATTATTAATAAAACTTTGTAAACATCAAAAACAAATTAAAAATTAAAGAAACAAAATGAGATAAAAATATAAGATGGTATTTGTAGCCATAGGTGAGAAAGAGGGAGGCAGGGTGGGGTCCACCCCCCCCCCATGGCCTCGAAATTTTGGGACCCCCCTAGACGAAAATCCAGGGCCCCCCTCCCCCAATTTTCCGATGTTTGTCTCTTCATTCGCTCGTGTCTCTTGCTCCTGACAAGTTGAGTTGACGCAGGTTTGTCAAAAAAATTTATCCATTTTTGTTCATTTTTAATATTAGATTTCAACTGAAAATTATACCAGTCAAAACCTGTTAATTTAAAATCGCCTGTAATAATAACAAAACCTTGAAAATTTTCTGTAATTTCGTTTCAAAAATAACAAAATTATGTATTTTGATAGTGTGCGGTTTTCTTTAAAGACAAATTAGTCTAATTTTTTAAATTATTATTTAACTTTATAGCAATAGCAATGATTTCAAAATTTTTGAATCTTTCATTAATACTGGTCCTAAACGGAAATGCATTCTGCAAATGTAAACTTACAACCCCTATAACTTTAGATCGAAAAAAGCAAGACATACAAAAAATTTATATACCGAAACATTTTCTTGCCATAATTCATTCCCCGCTTTAATTAAGAAATTTATGGATTGGGCCCTAAACGGAAAAAGCATTATGCAAATTTAAAATTACAACCCCTACATATAATTTACATATAATTTTACATATTGGTCAAAGTGTACTCTGCAAAAATTTATATCCCAAAACACCTCTATGTTATAATTCATGCCTCGCTTTAATTAAGAAATTTATAGATTTAGGACCCAATCCATAAATTTCTTAATTAAAGCGAAAAATGAATTTGGCATAGAGGTGATTTGGCATATAAAATTTTCGCATATTTTTACTTTGACCAATATCTAAAGTCATAGGGGTTGTAAATGTATTTTTTTAAATATTACGTGAAATTAAAAAAAAAAAAAAAAAAAATAAAAAATTTTCAAGGTTCTGTTATTATTACAAGCGACTTTAATTTACAAGGGGTTGACTGGTACAATTTTCAGTTGAAAGCTAATAATCAAAATGAACAAGAGTGGATAATTTTTTTTACCTAATTGCGTTAATTTAATTTGTCAAGGAACCTACTATAGGAACAATAACTTTTTAGATCAACTTTTGACCAACGATACAGAAGTTTTGCTAGACATAGAAATTTTGCCAGGTTTTTTTTATCTGATCATAATTCCATTAAATTTTCAATCAATTATGACCTTTTTAAATCTCATTTAAGACCATCGGTTAAGTTTGTTCCAGATTTTTTCAATGCTCATTACGAAATGTTGTTTCTTTTTTTGTCAGCAATCCACTGGGATCATCTTTTTTTCAAAGTGTTCAAAGAATGAAGAATTGTGGCAGTGTTTTAAAAATATAATTAACGAAGGAATAAAAAATCATGTACCTCTCATATAAATAAAACTAACTTACAAATTTATAAAATATCCATCCAAATTTAAAAAAAAAATACAAAACAAAAAAAGTTTAGGAGAAATATAAAAGAGGCCTTAAACAGACTTAATTTTAATTGGTCCGCTCATTTCTCCAGCTCCAGTACAAACTTTCAAGGTCAGCCTGATGTAATTCAAATATTGTCACCAGTGAACTGTCAACTTGTATTTTTTAAAAATTGCATTTTTGTTCCAAATTGAGCAATTTTATAAATAATTGTTAAACTATGGGATTAATGTTTAATATTAAACTGTTTTTCCTAAAAAAATTTTATTGGATTTATTGTTAAATAGGCTATTCATTTAATCAAATGATTAAGAAAAATTGTATATTTTATCCGGTTCTAGGTAAATATTTCCGCAACAACAATTTAGGAGCAAAAAATTTTCACAGCAGTATTTCCTTAGCATTATCTCCGCGGAACAATTATTCTTGAGGAAAAAATTTTTGCGAAGAAATTTTTCCCGCTTTTTTTGTTTTTCTCATATAACAGCAAACGCTGGCAAAATAGTACACAAGCGCAAACATTCTTGGAAACAAAAATTGTGTGTTTTTTTGGTTTTGACTCCTTTTTCTCCTTTTAATCTAAAAGGAGAAAAAGGAGTCAAATATAAAGCTTCAGTCAAATATAAGTCAAATATAAGTCAAGTCCTACCTTTTAATATAAAGCTCCGGAGCTCCGGCCATTTAAAGCGAAGGAAGCTCCGGAGCTCCAATGCTCCGCCCTTTAAATAAGCAATTCGAGGCTTAAGCTTGAAATGCATTTGAAGTTACTTTATTTGTATTTGTAGGATTATTTTTATTAATTAAAATAAGTTTTGAAAAAAATTTAATTTGCGAAAAAATTTTCACAAAATAATATATGGCATTACTCTTTCATCATTCATGAAATTAGTACAAAAATAGGGAGGAGCTCCGGAGCTCCAAACCTCCGGACTAATTGCAATTTTTAACGCATTTAGACTTATTCTACCATATATTATTATTAACAAAACGATCTGGTTGTTTTCTTTTTCGAGTGAGGAACCTGTTTTATTAAGTTTTTAAAAAAACAGTATTTAATTAGTATTTTGTAAATATTTTAGTATTCAATACTCCAAATTATTTCATTATTTAAAAAAGATTAAAATACCAACAGGGGGCGTAGCCAGGTTTTGAGAAAGAGGGGGAGGTTGTACTTCATACTAATTTTTCGAAAGGGGGGTTGTAGGGGGTTGTACTCCTAATTTTCAAAATACTGTAAAAAAGACATTAAAAAGGGTAAAAAATTTTTTGCGCCTCGCGCTAAGTGATTCTTTTCGCTGTTATTTGCATTGTTTTTTAAGTTAAACTTGAAAAATTTTAGGTTTAAAAAGGTATAACATTTAAAATCGTGAGACAGCACGAAAAAATTTTCAAAAATTGTCTTTGAAATTCATTAGAAACATCACTTAAAATTTGGAAAAAAGATATAAATGTCGAGCGCTGAGCGGAGCGAAGCGCGAGAAATTTTTTTTAAAATTTTTCTCTTAGGACCCCTAAATTTTTACCTCTGCCAGCCCAAAAGGGGGAAGGGGGTTACAACCCCCATAACCCCCCTGGGTACGCCCTTCAAATACCCAATAAAATACCGACCTTTTGAAAATAGTATTGATACTTTTAAATAAATACTTACCCTAAAAAAGTAGTATTTGTTTAGTATTTAAATACTAATTAATATATTTTTGAACCCCTACCCAATACATAAATACCTTGTAGAAAGAAATACCTTGTAAAGAAATGCCTTTTAAAGAAATACCTTGTAGCTTTTTGTAACCTTTTTTAAAACCATTGGTTTTGATGAAATCAACTGAATTTCAAAAAAAAAAATTTCAAAAAATACTCTAAAAAATATTTTACTTTAAAACAATCGAAATTTATATCAATATTTCTGTAAAATCAATCAAAAGCAAAAAAACAAAAGAAAAAATATCTTTAATTTGGCTTGCCAGCAGTACAGAGTTGTTGCATGCAGCAACTCGCCTTATCCGCTATCCGCTATCAGGAAATTCCGGTGTGAACGTGTTATCCGCTATCCGCTATCTGGGCTATTTTTGATCCGGTGTGAGTGTTTTATCCGCTACCCGAGGAAATTCCGGTTTGAACGGTTATCCGCTATCCGTTATCCGTCCGGTGTGGAACCAGCCTTTAGAGGTTTGCGCTAATTTAATGGTACAAGCAAGAATATATAACACAAGAGAATGTCCGACTGTACACTAAATTTTTGACAAAGAATTTTGCAAGAAAAAGTCGCACTTTCAAATCCTTGTGCGACTTTTCTCGCGAGAAAATCCGCTATTTGTTTTCTGCTAGTTTTCTTGCGCTTCGATTTTTAACACAGTGTTAGTTTTCTTGCAGTGGGGACTGAGACTTCTTTTGTACTCGATACCGCTTTATTAGCACTACGATTATTTTGGCACCGCAAGTCTGGCTGCACAACAAAAAAATACAGACGCTACGCTGGTAGTCATTTTCAATGGAGTAAAACACTTCGAAACTTGTTTTATTTAATTTTAAAACGTTGGAAAATGATTTTATTTTATTAAAACTAAAATTTTTGCACATTTTAATGTCAAAAAAATGACTTTTACTCATTTAAACACAAAATTTTTGCTCCGCTTTATAAGAAGCGGTATTGAGTGTAAACGAAGTCGCAGTCCCCACAGCAAAAAACTAACACTGTTAAAAATCGCAGCGCAGGAAAACTAGCAAAAAATGGCAGATTTTTGCGAGTAAAGTCGCACACAGATTTGAAAGTGAGACTTTTTTCTTGCAAAATTTTGGTCAAAAAATTAGTTTACAGTCAGATATTCTCTTGTGTGTAAATGCCTGTGCCAATAAAATAATATCTTAAAATACCTAATTTTTGTCTCCACTAAAAAAACAGATATAGCAAAACAATGTTGGCAATAAAATTTTTTTTCCAATTTTACAAGAAAATGTGAAAAAATCTTAAAAAGTGATTAAAATAAGAAACATATCACCAAAATGTTTTTATATGCTAAAAATGGATTGCTGAGCTGTTGTTAGTCTTTCAAAGCAGCTTACTCTGTGTTTACTTATGCTAAAAAATTTTATTCTTGCGCCAATATCATTATAGATTCGAATTTAAATTCGCTATAAAAAATAGAGTTGACCAATTTTTTAGCGGAATTTTTTTTCTTTACTAATTCTGCAATATTCTTTCCAACTGAGGATTTGCATAGATGTCTTTTATGTGCAAGGTTTTTATGCACATTAAAGGAGATCTTTCATATATTTTACAAACGTAAATTTAACCACCTGTACATACATAAACCTAATATATCAGGAGAACAATGGTTACTTTTTAAAACTGTGCCCGAAATTTACTTCCCGCTATCACCAAGGGCCAATCTATATGTCCATGTGAGATAATGCTAATAGTTTTTGATATCCACAGCGGAACGGACTGTTACTAATAAGCTTCTAATATTATACTATTATTCTACCTGCGACAAGGAGGAGCGTCTCCGCCAACCGAGGGGGTTCCAGACCCTCGTCTCTCCGAATCTTCCGGTCAGCCGAACTTCCGAATTCTTCCGCTGGGAGTTCCGGGAAGCGCTTTGGCCCGGAGTTGCGTTCGGGGGTACTCGGCCTCGGCTCGCAGGATCACCAAAACATTTCGAACCCCATAATTTCTCCCAGGTTTTCTACAACATTATAAAGCCTTTTTTGTCTTTAAAGTTATATAATATATAAATAAATATATTAGTTATGTTCCCTAGATCTCAGAGCTCCGGAGCTCCAGAAAGCGGAGCTCCGCTTTTAGAAGCCCCGGAGCTCATAGGTGTGCAGCCTCCTGAATTTTGGGGGGGGTACACCCGACCCCCCAAAATTCAGAGTGCTCCGAAGAATTTTTTTGGGGTATACGTCAAATACTCCATTTTAGCGTTTTTAGTACTCCCCAAATTTTAGGGGGGTGTCCCGGTTACCACCAAATTTTAGGGGGGTGTCAGTATAATCGGGATTTTGGGGGGGATTAGGACCCCCCCAACCCCTGCCATAGGTGAGAACCCTCCGGGAAGCTAGGAGGGAGGGGGTGGTTACCCGGGGTAAATCAAATTTCGAATTCTAGGAGGGGGTTCCAGGGGGGTCCGGACCCCCTAGCTTTTGAGGGGGGTCGATCCGGGGTGCAAAATTTTAAAATCTACAAGGGGGGTCAGGCATAGATGTTTTTGGTCCGGTCCGCTAGGGGGGGTGCCCCCCCCCGGGTGGAAGGCCAAAATTATTAGGGGGGGGCAAGCAGGGGGAAAGAAAAAAAAGAAAAAAGGAGAAAAAAGAGAAAAAAAAGGGGAAAAGGGAAAAAAGGGACAAAAAAAGCGGAAATAAGGTAAAAATAGGTCTAAAATGGCTTAAAATACATTGAAATAGGCTAAAAACTGCAAAAAATTCGCGATGATGGCGTCATCATAGGTCAAAAATGGCGTCATATTTTTAGGGTACTTTTTCATTTTTTGGCGGGGGGGGGGGCAATAAAACGGGGGGGGGGGCAAATCCTCCAATAAAACGGGGGGGGGGACATTTTCAGACCGTGCACAGGTCTGATAATTTATGGCATTACTCCTTAATTATTTACATCGATGTTTTTGGTCGGGTCCGCTAGGGGGGGTCCATCCTCGAGTGGAAGGCCAAAATTTTTTAGGGGGGTCAAGGGGGTCTAATATTGAATTTTATGTACTAAAACAGTCTATTTAGACCTAAAAAGTGTATTTAAACACTGTTTTTAACTAAAAAAAACCGTGTTATTGACATTAAACAAAAAAATATACTTCCAAATTGGTCGGGTGGGGAAGAGGGAGGTGGAGGGGGTCAGCCTCGCTAGGGGGGGAGGGTCAGGCCGGACCGCTCTCGAGCTTTGGGGGGAGGTAGGGAGGGCCCCTGGATTTTTTCTAAGGGGGGGGTCCAAAATTTTGTTGGCTCTAGAGGGGGGTGGTCCCCTCTGTCCCCCCCAAAAAAACACCTATGATTATTTATGGAATTAGAATGGTTAATGACAAAATTTGTTGCTAATGCCCGTTGTAATGAATTTACTTGAACGATTATTTACATGTTCGAGCCCGTTGGTTATTCACAGGATCAAGAAAAAAATAATATGTAACATATCTTGCCAAAAGATCGTATTTTATAAAAAAAACTTGAGTCTGTATAAATCCGGTATTTTTTATATTATATAGAAATTGCGCAAAATTGTGATATCATCTACTGGCAATTCGCGTGTGATTCAGTGTTAATCTAAGATGTGGTTTTTATTTGAAAATCTCTCAGGCGATGCTGAATTTGTTTTTTTTTTCTCACATATATAACGTTAATAAGCCTTTTAACGTCCATTTTTTTAGTAAAATTTTTTTTAAACAATATAATACTGAATTTTGAAGTTCGAAAGATATAATTTTTTATATATCTTTTGTGCATTTTAAATTTTTTTAGTAAATTTAAAACTTGTTTCAAAAAAACTATTAATTTATTATTATTCAAATAAGGGGTTTAAAATTTTTTAGATGCGTAGCTGATTTTTTATCTCAGATTCTACTAATTCCAAGATTAAAAAAATGTATACCGGCCTTCATATTTTGGAAAATTTGAGCGACTCGTATAAAGCATATATGCCGTGTGTGTGCGCGCTGCTTTCGTTGGGACGTTGAAATTTCGTATAAAAACTTTAAAACAAAAAAATCCTAATTTGCTTAAAATTGGTTCGGATGATTAGTAGGAAAGTACCTTCGTTTCAAAATTACGTAACGGGTTTGCATATTTGCAGGTTTCAAAATTACGAAACAATATAATTCAAATTTGTTATTGGGTTTTCATTTTTTTGTCGAAATTTAAAAGACAGTTGAAAACAAAATTTAAAAAAAGTGCATAGTTTTAGTATTTTTTTAATGCCGTTGCCGAAAACACAATTTTTTAATTACATAATAAAAAAAACTTGCTGCTATTTTTCAATAAAACCCATAAATTTGCGTCAAAAAACCATCATTTAAATTTTTCTCGCTTAAAAAGATTTGTATTTATATTAGTGATGCTGAACCGGAGCTCCGACTAATTTTCAATATTATTGTTATATATTATTCTCATACAGAATGTAAAACTCACATCTGCTCCCTAAAATTCTCTGATAGAGGTGGGGCCTTCGACTAACATTCTACATCAACAACAGTGCTGATATAGGGTGGTAGGCGGCAATATGGATAAATATCCATCGCCGGCCCGCTTCAGCTATAAAAAAAAGCAAAAGAAGCTTCGGAGCTCCGACCCTTAAATAATCGCATAATATTCTATTCTGCTTTAAACTACTCTATTAGCAATTTTGAATTCTTTTTATTGTTTTTAAGAAGCTTTAACAAAAATTTAGTTTACAAAAAAATTGTTAAAAAATTAATCTATCATTATTTATTCATAAAATAAAATAAGTATTAAAATAAGGAGGAGCTCCGCATAGGTGGGCAGGGGGCATAAATGAGAAGGGGGGGCAGGGTCGGGTCCACCCCCCTAGCCTCCAAATTTTGGGACCCCCCTGGACGAAAATCTAGGGCCCCCCTCCTCTCAAATTTCCGAATTTTTTTACACCTGACCCCCCTCTAGAATTTGAAATCTGACCCCCCCTCGAGAAAATTTTAGGTACTTTTTTATACTGAATTTTCTTTCAAAAACGTGAATTTTTAACACATATTCATGTTTTTACACTCTTTTTACACCGGAATATCGCTTTTTATTCAATAAAATGTAGTATTATACTATAAAAAGAAAAATTAATAAAATTATTATGGTTTAAAATTGTTTTGCTTTGGACACCAGACCCCACCTGACCCCATAGATGTTTTTGGGGGGGGACAGAGGGGTGCACCCCCCCCTAGAGCCAAAATTTTGGACCCCCCCCCCTGGAAAAAATCCAGGGGCCCCCCCCTCCCCCCAAGCTCCAGAGCGGTCCGACCTACCCCCCCCCCTGGAAGGCTGGACCCCCCTCCCCCCCTCCCGACCAATTTGGAAGTATATTTTTTTATTTACTGTCAAAAACACAGGTTTTTAGTTAAAAACAGTGTTTAAATACACTTTTTAGGCCTAAATAGGCTGTTTTAATACATAAAATTCAATATTAGACCTAAAAACACAAAATTATTGAGTTTAAAAAATTTTGCTGAAAAATTGGACCCCCCTGACCCCCCCTAAATTTGAAATCTCACACCCGGGGTTGACCCCCTCTAAAAAGCCAGGGGGGTCCCGGACCCCCCTGGACCCCCCCCTAAAAAATTTTGGCCTTCCCCCCGGGCGCGCCCCCCCCCCTAGCCGCCCCGACCCAACACATCTATGCCTGACCCCCCTCTAGATTTTAAAATTTTGCACCCCGGATCGACCCCCCTAAAAAGCTAGGGGGTCCGGACCCCCCTGGAACCCCCTCCTAGAATTCGAAATTCGATTTACCCCGGGTAACCACCCTCCTAGCTTCCCGGAGTGTTCTCACCTATGGCAGGGGTTGGGGGGTTTATACCCCCCAAAATCCCGATTATACTGACACCCCCCTAAAATTTGGTGGTACCCCGGACACCCCCCTAAAATTTGGGGGTCCTAGTACTAAAAACGCTAAAAATGGAATATTTGAGTTATACCCCAAAAAATTTTTTTGGGACACCCCCCAAATTTGGGGGGTCGGATGTACCCCCCCAAAATTCAGGAGGCTGCACACCTATGAGCTCCGGGGCTTCTAAAAGCGGAGCTCCGCTTTGGAGCTCCGGAGCTCTGAGATCTAGGGAACATAACTAATATATTTATTTATATATTATATAACTTTAAAGACAAAAAAGGCTTTATAATGTTGTAGAAAACCTGGGAGAAATTATGGAGTTCGAAAATGTTTTGGCGGATCTGCGAGCCGAGGCCCGTACCCCCGAACCAACTCCGGGCCAAAGCGCTTCCCGGAACTCCCAGCGGAAGAATTCGGAAGTTCGGCTGACCGGAAGATCGGAGAGCCGAGGGTCGGGAACCCCCTCGGTTGGCGGGAGACGCTCCTCCTTGTCGCAGGTAGAATAATAATATAATATTAGAAGCTTATTAGTAACAGTCCGTTCCGCTGTGGATATCAAAAACTATTAGCATTATCTCACATGGACATATAGATTGGCCCTTGGTGATAGCGGGAGTAAATTTCGGCACAGTTTTAAAAAGTAACCATTGTTCTCTGATATATTAGGTTTATGTATGTACAGGTGGTTAAATTTACGTTTGTAAAATATATGAAAGATCTCCTTTAATGTGCATAAAAACCTTGCATAAAAGACATTGATGCAAATCCTCAGTTGGAAGAATATTGCAGAATTAGTAAAGAAAAAAAATTCCGCTAAAAATTGGTCAACTCTATTTTTTATAGCGAATTTAAATTCGAATCTATAATGATATTGGCGCAAGAATAAAATTTTTTAGCATAAGTAAACACAGAGTAAGCTGCTTTGAAAGACGACAACAGCTCAGCACCCATTTTTAGCATATAAAAACATTTTGGTGATATATTTCTTATTTTAATCACTTTTTAAGATTTTTACATTCTTGTAAAATTGGAAAAAAATTTTATTGCCAACATTGTTTTGCTATATCTGTTTTTTTAGTGGAGACAAAAATTAGGTATTTTAAGATATTATTTTATTGGCACAGGATTTAACACAAGAGAATGTCCGACTGTAAACTAATTTTTTGACCAAAATTTTGCAAGAAAAGTCTCACTTTCAAATCTGTGTGCGACTTTTCTCGCAAAAATCTGCCATTTTTTGCTAGTTTTCCTGCGCTGCGATTTTTAACAGTGTTAGTTTTTTGCTGTGGGGACTGCGACTTCGTTTACACTCAATACTGCTTTATAAAGCGGAGCAAAAATTTTGTGTTTAAATGAGTAAAAGTCATTTTTTTGACATTAAAATGTGCAAAAATTTTAGTTTTAATAAAATAAAGTCACTTTCCAACGTTTTAAAATTAAATAAAACAAGTTTCGAAGTGTTTTACTCCATTGAAAATGACTACCAGCGTAGCGTCTGTATTTTTTTGTTGTGCAGCCAGACTTGCGGTGCTAAAATAATCGTAGTGCTAATAAAGCGGTATCGAGTACAAAAGAAGTCTCAGTCCCCACTGCAAGAAAACTAACACTGTGTTAAAAATCGAAGCGCAAGAAAACTAGCAGAAAATAAATAGCGGATTTTTGCGAGAAAAGTCGCACAAGGATTTGAAAGTGCGACTTTTCTTGCAAAATTCTTGTCAAAAATTTAGTGTACAGTCGGACATTCTCTTGTGTTATATATTCTTGCTTGTACCATTAAATTAGCGCAAACCTCTAAAGGCTGGTTCACACCGGACGGATAACGGATAGCGGATAACCGTTCAAACCGGAATTTCCTCGGGTAGCGGATAAAACACTCACACCGGATCAAAAATAGCCCAGATAGCGGATAGCGGATAACACGTTCACACCGGAATTTCCTGATAGCGGATAGCGGATAAGGCGAGTTGCTGCATGCAACAACTCTGTACTGCTGGCAAGCCAAATTAAAGATATTTTTTCTTTTGTTTTTTTGCTTTTGATTGATTTTACAGAAATATTGATATAAATTTCGATTGTTTTAAAGTAAAATATTTTTTAGAGTATTTTTTGAAATTTTTTTTTTTGAAATTCAGTTGATTTCATCAAAACCAATGGTTTTAAAAAAGGTTACAAAAAGCTACAAGGTATTTCTTTAAAAGGCATTCCTTTACAAGGTATTTCTTTCTACAAGGTATTTATGTATTGGGTAGGGGTTCAAAAATATATTTAATTAGTATTTAAATACTAAATAAATACTACTTTTTTAGGGGTAAGTATTTTTTAAAAGTATCGATACTATTTTAAAAAGGTCGGTATTTTATTGGTATTCAAGGGCGTAGCCAGGGGAGTTATGGGGGTTGTAACCCCCCCCTTTTGGGCTGGCAGAGGTAAAAATTTGGGGGTCCTAAGAGAAAAATTTTAAAAAATTTTCCCGCGCTTCGCTCCGCTCAGCGCTCGACATTTACATCTCTTTTACAACTTTTAAGTGATGTCTCTATTGGATTTCAAAGACAATTTTTGAATATTTTTTCGTGCTCTCGCACGATTTTAAATTTTATACCTTTTGAAACCTAAAATTTTTTAAGTTTAACTTGAACAAAAAACAATGCAAATAACAGCAAAAAGAATCACTTAGCGCGAGGCGCAAAAAATTCTTTACTCTTTTTAATGTCTTTTTTACAGTATTTTGAAAATTAGGAGTACAACCCCCTACAACCCCCCTTTCGAAAAATTAGTATGAAGTACAACCTCCCCCTCTTTCCGAAATCCTGGCTACGCCCCTGTTGGTATTTAATTTTTTAAAAAGAATCAAATATTTTGGAGTATTCGAATACTAAAATATTTACAAAATACTAATTAAATACTGTTTTTTTAAAAACTTAATAAAACAGGTTCCTCACTCGAAAAAGAAAACAACCAGATCGTTTTGTTAATAATAATATATGGTAGAATAAGTCTAAATGCGTTAAAAATTGCAATTAGTCCGGAGGTTTGGAGCTCCGGAGCTCCTCCCTATTTTTGTACTAATTTCATGAATGATGAAAGAGTAATGCCATATATTATTTTGTGAAAATTTTTTCGCAAATTAAATTTTTTTCAAAACTTATTTTAATTAATAAAAATAGTCCTACAAATACAAATAAAGTAACTTAAAATGCATTTCAAGCTTAAGCCTCAAATTGGTCATTTAAGGGACGGATCATCGGAGCTCCGGAGCTTCCTTCGCTTTAAATGGCCGGAGCTGCGGAGCTTTATATTGGCAGGTAGAAATATCACTAATAAGTATTTAAAAAAATTACGAAGAAAATCAAAAATTTTGTTCAAATCTTTTTTATAAAAAAAATATTATTTACTTATTACAAACAATTTTAGACAAAACCAAAAAAAACAACAGAATTTTTGTTTCCAAGAATGTTTGCGCTTGTGTACTATTTTGCCAGCGTTTGCAGTTATATCAAAAGTATATAATACATAATATATAGTATTATATATTTTTGGTTATATGAGAAAAACGAAAAAAGCGGGAAAAATTTCGTCGCGAAAGGTTTTCCCTCGAGAGTAATTTTTCCACGGAGATAATGCTAAGAAAATACTGCTGTGGAAATTTTTTCTTTGTAAATTGTTGTTGCGAAAATATTTATCTAGAACTGGATGTTATACAATCTATTTTTCTTAACGATTTGATTAATTGAATAGTCTATTTAACAATAAATCCAATAAAATTTTTTTAGCAAAAACAGTTTAATATTAAACATTAATCCCATAGTTTAACAATTATTTATAAAATTGCTCAATTTGGAACAAAAATGCAATTTTTAAAAAAATACAAGTTGACAGTTCACTGGTGACTATGGTTGAATTACATCAGGCTGACCTCGTAAGTTTGTATTGGAGCTGGAGACATGAGCGGACCAATTAAAATTAATTCTGTTTCAGGCCTCTCTTATATTCCCGCCAAACTTTTTTTTGCTTTGTAGTTTTTTAAATTTGGATGGATATTTTATAAATTTGTAAGTTAGTTTTACTTATTTGAGAGGTACATGATTTTTTATTCCCTCGTCAATTATATTTTTAAAACACTGCCACAATTCTTTACCCCTTGAACAGTTTGTAAAAAAATGATCCCAGTCAATTGCTGATAAAAAAAACAACATTTCGTAATGAGCATTGGAAAAATCTGGAACAAACTCAACCGATGGTTTTAAATGAGATTTAAAAAGGTCATAATTGATTGAAAATTTAATAGAATTATGATCAGATAAAGAGAAAATTGGCAAAATTTCTATGTCTTGCAAACTTCAGTATCGTTGGTCAAAAGTAGATCTAAAAAGTTATTGTTCCTAGTAGGTTCCTTGACAAGTTGAGTTGACGCAGGTTTGTCAAAAAAATTTATCCATTTTTGTTCATTTTTAATATTAGATTTCAACTGAAAATTATACCAGTCAAAACCTGTTAATTTAAAATCGCCTGTAATAATAACAAAACCTTGAAAATTTTCTGTAATTTCGTTTCAAAAATAACAAAATTATGTATTTTGATAGTGTGCGGTTTTCTTTAAAGACAAATTAGTCTAATTTTTAAATTATTATTTAACTTTATAGCAATAGCAATGATTTCAAAATTTTTGAATCTTTCATTAATACTGGTCCTAAACGGAAATGCATTCTGCAAATGTAAACTTACAACCCCTATAACTTTAGATCGAAAAAAGCAAGACATACAAAAAATTTATATACCGAAACATTTTCTTGCCATAATTCATTCCCCGCTTTAATTAAGAAATTTATGGATTGGGCCCTAAACGGAAAAAGCATTATGCAAATTTAAAATTACAACCCCTACATATAATTTACATATAATTTTACATATTGGTCAAAGTGTACTCTGCAAAAATTTATATCCCAAAACACCTCCATGCTATAATTCATTCCCCGCTTTAATTAAGAAATTTATAGATTTAGGACCCAATCCATAAATTTCTTAATTAAAGCGGGAAATGAATTTGGCATAGAGGTGATTTGGCATATAAATTTTCGCATATTTTACTTTGACCAATATCTAAAGTCATAGGGGTTGTAAATTTAAATTTGCATGATGGTTTTTTGTTTGGTACCCAATCTATAAATTTCTTAATTAAAGCAGGGAATGAATTATGGCATGGAGGTGTTTTGGGATATAAATTTTCGCATATAACACTTTGACCAATATGTAAAATTATGGGGGCTGTAATTTTAAATTTGCATAATGTTTTTTTGTTTAGGACCCAATCCATAAATTTTATAATTAAAGGGGGGAAATGTTTTGATGCATAAATTTTTGCATGTCTTGCGGCATCTAAAGTTATAGGGGTTGTAAGTTTAAATTTGCATAATGCATTTCCATTTAGGGCCAGTATAAATGAAAGATTCAAAAATGTTGAAATAGTTGCTATTGATATACAGTTAAATAATAAGTCAAAAATTAGACTAATTGGTCTTTATAAAAAGCCGCAAATTATCAAAATACATGATTTTATTATTTTTAAATAAACCAGTAAATTACAGAAAATTTTCAAGATTCTGTTATTATTACAGGAGACTTCAATTTACCAGGTTTTGATTGGTGTAATTTTCAGTTGAAATCTAATAATAAAAATGAACAAGAGTGGATAAATTTTTTTGACAAACATGTGTCAACTCAACTTGTTAAGAAACCTACTGGGAACAATAACTTTTTAGATCTGCTTTTGAACAACGATACTGAAGTTTGCAAGACATAGAAATTTTGCCAGGTTTCTCTTTATTTGATCATAATTCTATTAAATTTTCAATCAATTATGACTTTTTAAAATCTCATTTAAAACCATCGATTGTTGTTCTTGTTGAATAATCTGAAACTTATCTTTCCTATGCAGATTATGCAAAGGGCAGGCAGTAATACAAGCCAGAAAGGGGCGAAAAAGTTTCACTCCTATGATTGAGACTCTTCGTCCAGCATTAATAACGTTTGCAACCTTCACCGCTAAAGTGTTCATTGCATGCAGTGTTCACTCACTCCGACGTCTTTGTCTAGAGGATTTTTTAAGTCGCCTTATATTGATCTTACTATTTAACATTGTACATGAGCAGTATAGGTGTTCCTGCAAGCAGTGAGAACTCACACACAATAGAGCGAATTTCCCTGTTCTAGATGAAAAACCCATGTATGCCAACGTACAACAAACTTTTTCTAGGCTCTTGAGCTGACCTTTCTTTGAGAAAAAGATTGAGCAACCAGTGTACCCGTAGCCCTGTGCTGCCCGAAAATTAGCACGCTAGTGCATGACACATAAACCCTCTAAGTCTTCCAGATTTTTCCATCCCTCGAACGTTTTTCTTTTTTTCAGCAATCGACTGTACATCTTTTTTTTCAAACTTTCAAGAATGAAGAATTTTGCAGTGTTTAAAAATATAATTGACGAGGGAACAATATAAATATCTGTAAATGTGATGAAAATTTTTCATGAGCAACATACCAACTTAAGGCCTCTTTAAGAAAAAGCCCGGGCACTTTGCAAACTATTAGTAAGAATATTAACCTGATCTTTAAAAAATATATTTTTTAGTACAATTTTTCCATCTCTAACATATGTTTGCGGTTTATTACCCTTTTGCAAAAAATAATTTGACTTAACTGGAAAAATGTCTTCAATCCTGTCTTAGAATGCTGTATAGAGACTATTCCCACTCATATCAACAACTAAAAGACAACAGTGGTTTGATTTCAGTAGGTCACACAGCAGCAAGCTTTCGTGCAAGACTTATATTGAATTGAATTGAATTGAATTTTATTTTAAAAATATTATATTCTGTTATTTCAATGAATTTCGTTGTTTTCCTGAAAATAAACTGACTTTAGTCACAGACATCAATGTAAGAAGAGCAAAACGATTAATAATAAATGATTATCAATATCATTTGCCTATTAAACATTTTTTAGAAGCAATTTATAAGCTGTAAGACAGTCTCTAAGCTTGCGAACACAATCCTACAAATGATTGTGATCAAACTAGCAAAAAGATTCTAAAAATATGGTGATAGAGTTTTTTAAAAATACTTTCCTGGAAAATAATGTATATTACAACTACTTTAATAGTTTTTACTGTGTAATAATGTACTAATTTATTTAATGTTTTGTATCTTACTCTATTGCGTGTTATAGTTTCTAAGTCTAGCGCTCAAACTTTGCCTGCAACTTCCTCGAAAGTGGGATGGTTTCTGGTTTCTCGGCATTTATTCTTGGTGCAGTTCGGAATCATTTTACAGGTGTAAATGACATGATTTTGGCAAAACTTTCCTGTTTCTCTGGGTTTGTATTTGCAGTTGGGTTTTGGGATTTGGCTTATTGAGTGTGATTTATTTCCTTTTTTTAGTTTATAAAAGGTACATACAATCTCAGTGCGGTATTAACTTGCTTATGTATGTTTCCTGTTTTTCAACGAAATAAATATAATAATAATAATAATAATAAAAGGGAATAAACAATCATGTACCTTTCAAATAAGTAACACTAACTTACAAATTTATAAAATATCCATCCAAATTTAAAAAACTACAAAACAAAAAAAAAGTTTGGCAGGAATATAAAAGAGGCCTTAAACAGACTTAGGGTTAATTGGTCTGCTCATGTCTCCAGCTCCAATACAAACTTACGAGGTCAGCCGGATGTAATTCAACCATAGTCACCAGTGAACTGTCAACTTGTATTTTTAAAAAATTGCATTTTTGTTCCAAATTGAGCAATTTTATAAATAATTGTTAAACTATGGGATTAATGTTTAATATTAAACTGTTTTCGTTAAAAAATTTTTATTGGATTTATTGTTAAATAGACTATTCAATTAATCAATTCGTTAAAAAAAAGACTGTGTATATCATCCGGTTCTAGGGAAATATTTCTGCAACAACAATTTATGAGGAAAAAATTTCCACAGCAGTATTTCCTTTGCATTATCTCCACGGAAGAATTATTCTCAAGGGAAAAATTTCCGCAACAAAATTTTTCCCGCTTTTTTCGTTTTTCTTAAATAACTCCAAACGCTGGCAAAATAGTAGACAAGCGCAAAAATTCTTGAAAACAAAAATTCGGTTTTTTTTGGTTTTGTCAAAAACTGTTTGTAATAAGTAAATAATATTTTTTATAATAAAGATTTGAACAAAATTTTTGATTTCCTTTGTAAAGTAATTTTTTAAAATGCTTATTTGTGATGTTTCTACCTTCCAATATAAAGCTCTGGAGCTCCGGCCATTTAAAGCGAAGGAAGATCCGGAGCTCCAACGCTCCGCCCCTTAAATAAGCAATTTGAGGCTTAGGCTTGAAATGCATTTTAAAATTAATTACTCTATTTGTATTTGTAGGACTATTTTTATTGAATAAAATAAGTTTTGAAAAAAAATTTAATTTGCAAAAAAATTTTGACAAAATAATATATGGCATTACTCCTTAATCATTCATGAAATTAGTACAAAAATAGGGAGGAGCTCAAGACCTCAGGAATAATTGCAATTTTTAACGCACAGACAGCCAAGGTCATTTCGACTTATTCTGCCATATATTATTATTAACAAAACGATCTGGTTGTTTTTTTTCAAGTGATAGAACCTGTTTTATTAAGTTTGTAAAAAACAGTATTTAATCAGTATTTTGTAAATATTATTTTGGTATTAAAATACTCCAAAGTATTCGATACTTTTTAAACAATTGAATACAATACCAATAAAATACCAACCATTTCAAAATAGTATCGATACTTTTAAAAAAATACTTACCCCTAAAAAAAGTTGTATTTATTTAGTATTTAAATACTAATTAAATATATTTTTGAACCCCTACCCAATACATAAATTAAAGAAATACCTTGTAGCTTTTTGTAACCTTTTTAAAAACCATTGGTTTTGGTGAAATCAAATAAATTTTAAAAAAATACAGAAAATACTTCAAAAAATATTTTACTTTAAACAATCGAAAGTTATAAAAATATTTTTGTAAAATCAATAAAAAGCAAAAAAACAAAAGAAAAAATATCTTTAGCTTGCCAGCAGTACAGAGTTGTTGCATGCAGCAACTCGCCTTATCCGCTATCAGGAAATTCCAGTATGAACGTGTTACCCGCTATCCGCTATCTGAGGGAAATCCGGTGTGAACATGTTATCTGCTATCCGCTATGCGCTCTTCGTTATTCATCGGTGTGAACCAGCCTTAAGTTCTGAGCAGCGGCTAGTAACTAAAAAACGACACAGTTTTCCTGGCTTTTAATTTTGAAACTGTGATTGCTTCTTATTATGCTTATTCTTATTATTAACAAGCCTAAGTTTGATATTTCTGTTTGGCTTTTTTTTACAGCAGTGGGAATCGGAATAGAAAGTCCTGGACTCGTTGTGAGAAGAACACATAAGTCCCACTGTTTTTGAAAATTTACTTTATTGCAGTGTTGTACTTAACCTGCATTCAACAATTATAGAGTTATTCGTTCACTCAACAAGTGGGTGCACAATGAAATAACTAATAAAATTAAATTAAAATAAAATCATTAGCATTTATTAACTAAGTAACGTCAACTAGCATAAGTTTAATATTTTTCTTTTCCTTTTTTAGCGGAGGGAATCAGAATCGAACGTGGTGGTGGATTTAGGACCGGAATCGCACCTGAGTCCCGGATGGGAGGCGGGGGTCTCGGCTAGCGACGAGAGCGACATCGAAGCGGAGCACCGGGAAATGTCCCAGTTGATCGACGAGGATTTACCACCACCGGACAGGTAGTTAAAGCTTGCTTCCCGTCGGGTTGATGTTTTAGAAATGTAAGTTGTAATTCAAAGTACATAGGCGATGGTGCAATCGTGTAATACGTCTGTAGATGAAGTATTGAGGAGGGAGATTACAGCTTAAAGTTTTGTATCCCACATTTTTTGGGAGGAAGGGAGGGGTTTCGGCTAGCGACGAGAGCGACATTGAAGTGGAGCACCGGTAAATGTCCCGGCTGATCGGCCAGGATTTAACCATCTACGGACGCAGTGGCGTGCCCAGGATTTTATTTCGGGAGGGCCGTCTGGGGAGGGTAAATACTAACCCTGAAGGAGGGTCTGGCTGGGGGGCAAAGGCCCCCCAGCGGTGTCAAGGTTAGAGCCCCTTGTCAGGGGGATACGGGGACAGAATGCCCCCAGGGGGAGAAAATTTTTAATTTAAGGCGCTAAAATACACTAAAAATTTTAATTCCAGATGATGTTTATTACAAAATTTTAGGTTATTTTATCCCTTTACATTTAAAACATGTGTTTAAAACGTTAATAAAAGGTTATAATAGTGTTTATAGTAGTTTGATTTAACGTGTATGCCTTAACTATTAAACGGCATAATGGATATAAAATCAAAAAACTATAATAAATTATCAATTTAAACTTCCCGCGAAGCGGAGAAAATTTGGTTTTTTGACTATTAATATGCTTTTGGAAGGCATCAGGAAAGTTTCTGTATTAATATTAAAAAAAAATTTTTCTCTTCCAAAATTCAAAAAACGTAATTTTTCCCTTACCAAAAAATCCAGCTACACCGGATTTCGGGGGGGGGGGAGGGCGGCCGCCCCACCCGCCTCCCAACCTGGGCACGCCACTGAACGGGCGGTCCTCCATTATACAGGTAATTAAAGCTTGTTTCCCGTCGGATTGATGTTTTAGAAATGTGAGTTATAAGGTAAAGTCAACGGGTCGTGATAATGGGGACAAAATGAAGCATGTCAGATAGAATTTTTTTTGGGGGGTTTTGGCCAGCGACGAGAGGAAGCGGAACACCGGGATATGTCTCAGCTGATCGACGATAATTTGCCACCATTGGACAGGTAGTTAAATCTTGTTTCCCGTCGAGTTGATGTTTTAGAAATTTGAGTTGTAATGTAAAGTCAACGGGTTATGTTGCCATTGTGTAGGACGTCGGTAAATGAAGTATTGAGGGCACAGGTTGGAGTTTAAAGTTTTGTATCGCTCATTTTCGCATTATTTTTGTCGAAAACTGTATTTTTTTCACCTATTATTTTTTATCGCCACGAATGTAACGTTATCGAATTTTATTAATAGAAGCGCGCAGGCATTATGAGGTTTTTTAAGAAGGTTATAATATTATAGTATTAAAAAAATTGGTGAATGCAGATTGGAAAAGCCTCTAAATAGAAAATTTTGTCGACATATTTTTTAAAAATTAACGATTTAAGGGGCTCATCTGAGTAGGTCCAGGATCCTAAATAGTTAAATTTTCAAGGAGACAATTAGCCCTACCAAAGACTCCAGAATGCCCTTTGCTTATGTTTCTCTGGGTTTTTTTTTAAAAATTTTTCTTTCTTTTCGCATATTCTTTCTGTTTTTTCTATTGCTTATAACTTTCTAGTTTCTAATAAATTATTGTTGTAATTTTCAGGGAAGGAGAAGAGTTAATGCCGCAGTTGGATGGGCCTCAGGCGAAGCTTTCCGCCTCATGCTACCGAGACGCGAACGCCCGAAACTACCAGCGCCCCGCTGGTACTAAACTACCGTCGAATTCGAGCCGACTGTGCAAAACAAAACGCAAGCACAAATTGAAAGAAACCCGGCGGAGCTCAAAAGGGCGCCGAGCGAAGAATTCTGTTGGTGATGACGTCGTTGCGCCGCTTCGCGCTGACGCCGGAAATCGTCGGAGCGGTCGGAGTAGTCGGAGTGAGAAACAATCTTCGACTTCCGACTCCGACGACGAAACGCCGCTGGCGTCCCTGGTCCGAACCCCGCCGCGGAAACGGAAATGGAAAAAGCGAAAAAGTTCTACAGAGGAGCGGGAAGCCACTCCGCGGCTTTTCGAAAGCGCGGCGGAGAATTGGGCGGAAAGACCCGCGGATCAAAGGATCACCGACCAACAGACAGACCAACCGACTACTGGGGATCGGCCGGAAGAAGGAACCGACCAACCGGCAGACAGACCCACAGACGAACAGGAAAGTGGGAACGATAAGAAAGAAGTGGAGAGTCACGGGTGAGAACAAATACCAGCTGGGAATAGGAACATATCTTAAAGTAGGAATAGCTTGGGTGGGAGTTTGGAAAAGTTTCTTTTCTGGGTGAATATAGAATTTTACAGTTTTAGATTGGGATTTTAAAGTCCAACCTTTTTTTGATATTTTAAAAAGCAAGCACGCGTGTTTGTTTACTATTTAATTGGTATTATAAGTTAATTAGATTATTATTTGTTTGTTATTTTATATATTGTTTTGTCATACGCCAGACCTGTGCATTTACCCCCCCCCGGGGTTTATGCGGGGGAGGGCAATTCCAAAACGGGGGGGGCACGGAGGGCAACTTTTTTGAAACGGGGGGCAATAAAACGGGGAGGGCAAGCAGGGGGAAAGAAAAAAAAAGAGAAAAAAAGGAGAAAAAAGGGACAAAAAAAAAGCGAAAATAAGGTAAAAATAGGTCTGAAATGGCTTAAAATACATTGAAAAAGGCTAAAAACTGCAAAAAATTGCGATGATGGCGTCATCATAGGTCAAAAATGGCGTTATAATTTTAGGGTAGTTTTTTTCATTTTTTGGCGGGGGTGGGGCAATAAAACGGGGGGGCAAATCCTCCAATAAAACGGAGGGGGCATTTCCAGACCGTGCACAGGTCTGAATGATGGCGTCATAATAGGTCAAAAATGGCGTCATAATTTTAGGGTACTTTTTTTCATTTTTTGGCAGGGGGGGGGGCAATAAAACGGGGGGGGGGGCATTTCCAGACCGTGCACAGGTCTGCATACGCTGTAGCATTTTTTTACACATTCGTTGCTCATTTTTGGTAAATCTTTAGTTAAATCATTGTGCGGCTAAACTGATAATCACTTTGTTTCGTTTTCTATCTCAAACAAGATTTTTTCATTAAAATACTTTCGACAATCGACATTCTGGTTGGTAGAATAAAATTCGACAAATTTAGCATTCGGACTGATTGGCCAGCGACCTCATTTAGCTTGAGTTTTAGTTTTTGGTTTTTTTTTAGGTTTAAGCTCAATGAGTTTTAAGTTTCGTTTACGCTTAGGAAAAATAAACTTGAAGGTCCATTAGCCGAATGTCCTATTGGTCCAAGTTGTTTTTACCAGAAGGTCCATTTGTGTTCGAAATGTCAAAGGTATTATTACGCTGGTCAAAATATTTGGGCTCCCAGAATTTGACCGGATTCGTTCTCACCCGTGGCAATTCAAGTTCGCCGGATAATTGGCTAGAGTGGCGGGAAACACTAGCCGGTCGGAAACGTTGGGAACCGGAATGTCCCCTTTCACCAGCTTCGGTGATTTCTCTGTCGAAACCGGAAGAATCTGCTGGTGGACTGGGACCGGCGGATACAACAGTAATTTCTCCGGCGAAATCGGAAAAGGCTGCTAAAAGAAACAAAAACGAACCCGCCGTAAGACCGGAAGAGGTGATTAATTTGACGAGGTTGGATAAGCGCAGATCGACTGACAAGCGGAAACATACCTCTTTAAAGTCGGAAAAATCGGTTGGTGAAACGGTAGTAGATGAGCTGGCAGAGACTAAGTCATCTGCTGGTCGACTGGGATTGGATGTGAAAAACTCAGCGAATTCCACCAGTGAACAGGAGCTGACGACCTGGGAGAGTCTGGCGAGTTTGGCTGCCGCGAACTTCGACGCCTGTTCCGAGCAGCCCAGCACGTCCAAGGAAGCCGTCACTAACAAGCTAAACGGCGATTCTAATAATGGGGTAGGTTTTATGATTTTATCGTATTGTAAATTAAATTAAATTAATTAAATGTTTAATTTAATTTTTAATTAATTAAATGTTTAATTAATTAATTTTGGTTTGGAAATTAATACGCAATGGCGTTTGCTGCGCTGCTACCAATCAAGGGCGTAGCCAGGGGGGGTTGTAGGGGTGGCAACCCCCCCTTTTGGGTTGGCGGAGGTAAAAATTTGGGGGTCCAAAGAGAACATTTTTAAAAAATTTCCTCGCGCTTCGCTCCGCTCAGCGCTCGACATTTTTATACCTTTTTACAACATTTAAGTGATGTTTTTATTGAATTTCAAAGACAATTTTAGAAAATTTTTTCGTGCTATCGCACGATTTTTAATGTTATACCTTTTTAAACCGGAAACTTTTCAAGTTTAACTTAAAAAAACAATGCAAATAACAACAAAAAGAATCACCTAGCGCGAAGCGCAAAAATTTTTACCCTTTTTTAATGTCTTTTTTACGGTATTTTGAAAATTTGGCGTACAACCCCCTACAACCCCCCCCTTTTGAAAAATTTGTATGGAGTACAACCCCCCCCTTTCCGAAATCCTGGCTACGCCCCTGCTACCAATGTCAATTTAATTTATTTGTGTGTTTTATAAGCGAGAATTTTAAATTCTTTCTTTCCAGTCTGACTAAAGTTGGATAGAAGTTTTCCCAAACATGGGTGGACACTTGAAAAAACAAAACCTTTTTTCACGAAAAACCTTGTTTGCAAATCGAAAGACCTCTACGTACTGTGCTGATGAAAAAAAAACACCGAGGTTTGTTAGTGAGCTACTAGTGAGTTAGTTTAGTCCTAATCGAAATCCCCAGTTACTGTGCTGATTACAAAAATAACATGAGGTTAGTTTATTGAGTTGTGGTGAAGCGACGGGACCAAACGCAAATTCCGCAGAATTCTAAAATCAAACTCTATAAGACGTTTAAATACAAAATATATTTGAAAGTTTATTAAACAGATTTTTTGGCTTTATTATTATTTTTATATTTTATCTTTATTATTATTTTTGTATATTTATTGGCTGAAACATAGTTACTTCTCAATATAGTAAATATGGGGTAAATTCTTAAAACAATAGAATTGCGATTGTTTTTACAATTTATTGCATTTTTTCTTTGCTCAACTATTTTAGAAAAAACCAAAAACAACAGAGTTTCTACAGAAGCTCAAAGAAAATCCAAAGTTCTTATAATTCTTGATAATCTATAGAAAATTTTGGGGTTATTTACTACTCGTCCATAGGTGAGAACGGTGGGGGAAGCTTGGGGGGGTGGTTACCCGGGGTAAATCGAATTTTGAATTCTAAGAGGGGGGTCCCATGGGGGTCCGGACCCCCCTAGCTTTGTAGGGGGGGTCGACCCGGGGTGCGAAATTTTGAAATCCAGAGGGGGGTCAGGTCAGGTGGGGTCCGGTGTCTAAAGCAAAACAGTTTTAAATCATAATAACTTTAATAATTGTTCTTTTTTATAGGATAATATTACATACTATTAAATAAAAAGGGATATTCTGGTGTAAAAAGGGTGTGAAAACATGAATATGTGTTAAAAATTCACGTTTTTGGAAGAAAATTTAGTATAAAAAAGTACTCCAGAGGAGGGAGGGGGAGGGGGTCGGATTTCAAATTCTAGAGGGGTCAGGTAAAAAATTTGGAAATTTTGGGGGAGGGGGTTATCCCTAGATTTTGTCAAGGGGGGTCCCAAAATTTTGAGGCTGGGGGGGACCCCACCCTGCCCCCCTTTCTCACCTATGTACTCGTCACAAAGCCACTTCTCCTATTTTTATTCCTCTTTTTAATTAACTTACATGCTTCCGATTTTAAACGCCGTGGTGTCCGTGTTGTAAACTCATTGTAATATTTGGCGTCGTTTTGCATCTCCTTTTCAAAATTTTTTTTTATCTATTTTTACGTCTAAAATCCGGGTGTATAGTGTAAAGGAAGTGTATATTATCTCGTTACTGATAAAAATCGCTATTTTTTAATACACTTTAATTTTATAATGACGGTAAATATAATTGCGGGTTTTTTTTAATCTTTTTTAAGTAATCGTTTGAACGGAAATAAACTTTGTAATGTATGTGAATTTAATATTTTTTTACCTTTTTTAATAACTTATGATATTTAAATGATAGGGCCCCCTAATTTTTTCGATAATTTTTTCCCCTAATTAATAAAAGTTTTCGATCAGTAAGTCGAATTTCTTAGATGCATGGCTTCATTATTTTTCGATAATTTTTCCATATTTAAAAAAACCAGAGTAATGAACTTGTTTTTGTTGTTGTTGCATTACCTGAAGCTTACTACCCTATGCAAATTATCCAAAGGGAAGGCCTTAAGACAAGCCAGGAGGAGCGAAATCGATTTCACTCTCATGGTTGAAGACTCTTCGCCCAAGAACAACATCAATAACTATGTGACAACCTTTACCGCTGAGGTATTAACTGCGCGCACTGTTCACCCATTCTGAGGTCTTTGTTAAAGGGATTTTATTATTAAATCCTTATATTGATTTTACTTATTTAACGTCGTACATGAGCGGCATAGATGTTCCTGCAAAGCTAGCGGTGCAGACTCTACACAGACACTCTTCAGACGGCCTTATTATTCGGGTTTCCAGAAAAAAAACAAGGTTTTGAAGTACTGTGTAACTGCATTGTCCCCTCCTTGGTTTGCAAGATGAAAAATTTCCACGCGTTTGCCGACGTACAACAACAATTATCTAGCCATGCCAAACTGGACACATTTCTATAACTGAAAAGGTACAGCAACCAAGTGGTACCGTAGGCCCGTTGGCTGCCCGAAGGTTAGCACGGTCTTGGTGGCAGAATGGACTTGTTAGGGGGGTTCAACCACAGGCTAGCAAGTTTAAATCTAGTAGGGGTGATAAACAGCTTAAAATCTAGTATGGGTAACAAACAGCGGTCAGGTGTTCCGTTTTTTTTTAAATATTATAAACTTTAAGCTTTTATGGGAATATAGTAATTTTTTATAACTAAAATAATAGTTCAGGTGTACAAAAATATTTTGTAAAAAATTGGTGTTCATACAGTAAATCTAGACCTAAAAATATATACAAAAATGGGTCTGAATGCAGAAGAAAAAATTTTCATTATTATTTTTATAATTCATATTTAGCCAAGGTTGGTTCGTTCCAAGTTTTACCGGGGGGTCTTAAAATAGATAAACTGGGAGATATGTCCCCATGGTGTCATTAAGGTGCTTATATAATTGAGGGATCCTAAGTGACGCGACGACGCCGTCATACTAATGGCGAAACCAAAATCCTTGCCCAGCATTTTGTCCTGCAGGGTGGTATGTTTAAATATTGAGGCTGCGAGCGTACTAAACCCTTGTCATTCGTAGATATTTGATCATAGCCAAATTCATAGGTGAGAAGGGGGGGCAGGGTGGGTACCACACCCCCTAGCCTCGAAATTTTGAGACCCCCCTAGACCAAAATCTAGGGGCGCCCCCTCTCCCATATTTCCGAATTTTTTACCCCTGACCCCCCTCTAGAATTTGAAATCTGACCCCCCTCCCCCCTCAATAAAATTTTAGTTACTTTTTTATACTAAATTTTCTTCCAAAAACTTGAATTTTCATCACATATTCATGCTTTTACAAAACAATTTTTATTCCAGAATATCGCTTCTTATTCAACAAAATAGAGTATTATCCTGTAAAAAGAACAATTATTAAAATTATTTTGTTTTAAAACTGTTTTGTTTTGGACACCGGACTCCACCTGACCCCCTCTAGATTTCAAAATTTCGCACCCCGGGTCAACCCCCCTTAAAAAGCTAGGGGGGCTCCGCACTCCCCTGGGACCCCCCTCCTAGAATTCAAAATTCGATTTACCCCGGGTAACCACCCCCCCTAGCTTCCCCCACCGTTCTCACCTTTGGCCAAATTTGTGTGGTTTTGCAATAATTGTTTTACTGTTATTTTTTTGTAAAAAAGTTTATCAAGATTAAAATCAGCGTTTAATTATAAACATTTATGTAAGTTTTACTACAAATAATGTGTCATGTTATCATTATTTTCTTAGATTTTATATTCCTCTATTGTTATCTTAGCCACAGTTTAACATAATTTTTGGTCTTTTAATTTAAATTTTAAATAAACACATTTTGAAACACTTTACCAAGGGTGTTTTTAATTAAGAATGATCTCCAGTAAAAAACTTATGATTCCTTTTCATAAAATTTAAAAAAAAAGCATTTTTTATTATAGCCTCCATTACCACACAAACATACACTCTAACTAAACTCTAGCCCTAATAATCCAATTCATTTTCTTATATAAATATTAATTGACATAAATTTATTTCTTTATTAGGATATTTGCTAAATAATTATTTATATATTTGATAACTGATACTGTATTTAATTTTCATTGCAATATTAAACGCTAAACGTCAGTAAGTTTTCTTTTAAGCCCGGTTCACACTGAGGTGGAAATGCCACCGGTGGCATTGACACCGCTAGGTGGCATTGCCACCGCTGTTGTGTCCAACGTTAAACATATGACGTGTTCACACTGAGGTGGCAATGCCACCTTGCAAAAAAAAACACATGGGAACGCGCGCATTGTTAAAAAAAATCAATGAAATTATCACGGTTTTTACATAGAGACTCTTTCATTCTATAAGCAAAACCGACAAACAATATTGCGGTGTAAATAGAAAAATGCGTGAAAACGCGTAAATTGCATAAATGAAAAAATTATATAGCAAAAACCGTGTTTAGCAAAACAAACAAAAACAAATGATCTTTTATGAGAAAAAAAATTTTAAGTAGGTTTTACGAATTTTAAACACACGTACATACATAGCATGGAAAAGTGCTTGAATATGAATTTGCAATTTTTTATGCATTAATAAGATTTGCAAATTTTTCGCACAGTTTCTAAAATTATTTTATTTCGCGGCTTTAGGTTAAAAGAGTAAACAATCTAAAACAGTATTATTAAAAAAATCTAAAAACAAAATCTATTGATTAATCTATTAATTAAAAAGAAAACTTTTAAGTTCGTTAATGATTCTTCGACCACCTTTCAGAAATAAAAATATGGCTATTGATTAAGTGAACTTCTGATCAAGTTCGGAACCGTCCGGAAATTTATTACAAGCGAGAAAAAATATACATGGACAGAATTAACCAGGCAAACGGCTGGGAAATAATGAAAAAGAGTAAAAAGTAAAAAAGAGTAAAAAGTAAAAAAGTTACCGACATTTTCTTAGCTCTACACGCGAACGAAATGCTCTTTAGCGGTGGCAATGCCACCCCAGTGTGAACCTAGCGGTGGCAATGCCAACTCAATGTAAACCGGGCTTTAGAAGGGCATAATATTCCCTTCTAAAAGAAAACGATGCGATGCGATCCCTTCCCTACTCAAAAAACAAACATAGGAGAAAAACTCATTTTAATTAATTAATTGATTTATATTGATTATTTACTTCATTTTAATTAATTAATGGATTTATACAGAACACTTGTATACGTTGATTTTAATGTGTATTGCTTTTACTATTGTTTATGCGAATTTGCTTTATAATTGTTTATTGCTCAAGTCGATTTATCACAAAAGAAACTGCAAATGTATCGATTAGTGATGTTCCCCATAGCTCCGAGCTCCGGAGAGTAGCTCCGTTTTAAGGAGCTCCTGATCAACCCCCGGAGATCCGCCCTATTTTTGCACTAACTTCATGAATAATTAAAGATTAATGCCTTAGAATATTTTTTCCAATTTTTTTTATATATTAACTTTTTTTCAAAGTTATTTAAAACGCTAGAAATAGTCATAAAAATGTAGATAGAGTAACTTTAATTGGGGGCCGACGCAGAAAAGTACTGCACGAAACAGTACCACAAAACAGTCTCGGGTTTCGGAAAAGAATACGCACGAAAGAGTACGCCACAAAACAGTACTGTCAAAAAACAGTACGGCACAAAAAAGTCCTGTGTGAATTGCGTTTGCAACACCACGCGACTCTGACACAAAACAGTACTGGCACGAAAGAGTACTAAAGAAATAACTTAATGTTAAAAAGATAACTATTAACAGCTGCTTAACTTAATTACAATAAAAATCAATGAGCTGCGTTTGGTAAACGTATGGTAACAATGTATGATAGCGTATGGTAACAAACTCTCTTATTTTTTAGGGATACTTTAATAAAGTTTTTTTAAAATTTTCTTGTGTATAATTACATAGCGAGTGTAAACTGCACTGAGAGCCTCTTCGACTGTTTAATTTGAACAAATATAGCTTTGACCGCACCTACCGAAGGTACTTTTTAAAACTTATTTTTACATTTATTTTTTTACATTTTTACAATTTACTGGTAGCTAAGCTGTGGGTTTTTCCTGTTTTGTAAAAACTAAGTTATCTTTAGAAAACGAAAATAAAAACTCGTAGCCAACTAATTACGCTTCGTTACTAATGTTCCTCTCTACCATCTGGAGTTTGCTCATGTTGCTTTCAGGTTGCTTATGTTTAAATGAACGATTTTAACAATTAACTTTATGTTTTAAGCAGTGGCGTGCCCAGGATTTCATTTCGGGGGGGGGGGGGCGGTCTGGGGGGTACATACTAACCCTGGGGGGGGTCTGGGGGGCGGCAGCCCCCCCAGAGGGGTGGGGGCGAGAGCCCCCCGGCGGGGTCAAGGGGCACAGCCCCTTGTCAGGGGGGTCCGAGGGGCAGAATGCTCCCCGGGGGAGAAAATTTTTAATTTAAGACGCTAAAATACACTAGAAATTTTAATTCCAGATGATAATTAAAACAAAATTTAAGTTTTTTTTATTCCTATCCATTTAAAACATGTGTTTAAGACGTTAATAAAAGGTTAATAATGTTTATAGTAGTTTTATTTAACATGTATGCTTTAACTATTGAGCGGCAAAATCGATTGAAATGGAAAAACTGAGATAAATTGTCAATTTACACTACCCGCGAAGCGGGGAAAATTTGGTTTTTTTGACTATTAATATGCTTTTGGAAGGCATCAGGAAAGTTTCTGTATTAATATTTAAGAAGAAAAATTTTCTCTCCCAAAATTCAAAAAACGTAAGTGTCCCCCCTTACGAAAAAATCCGGCTTCGCCGGATTTCGGGGGGGCTCGCCCCCCCTGGGCACGCCACTGGTTTTAAGTTATTATCGTTTATTGTCGTTTAGGAATATTTTTATGGTAGCTTATTCAGGATTTTACCAAGTCATTGCGATGTTCAGGGGGACATGTGAAACTCAACACATGGACGCTTCAAAAATAAATTAATTAAAAAAAAATTAAAAAAACGGGAATTTAAAAAAAATATAAATAAATTGAAAAATGTTTTGCTTATAAAACCAGTCATAACTCATGAACCTATTAAGCAATCGTAAAAAGTAAACTATTATTTTACTCGTCAAATACTTTAAAATCTAATGGTGTATTTAGTTTTAACTATTTCAAAATTTTTTATTTGATGAATAAGTTAAAACTTTCTAATAATTCACACAATAGTTCATCAAAAATTAATTTGATATCATTGTTCTCTAAAGAATATTACAAATAAATTGATAGTTTAATTGTAAAATTTAATTAATGATTTCTAGAGTTATAATTAATTTTATATACTGCTAAAGTTAAAGTAAACAAAAAACAACAGGATCTTTTTATTTTAGTTTGTACATTTAAAGTTTTTTTTTTGTTAATTGACAGTTAAGTTTCAACTCTGGATTTTTTAGACAATTTGAAGAGTAATTTCTTTTGTAGAAATGTCAAATTTTGACTTTGGTTGCTGAGTTTTATTTATATATTTAGAGTTAACTCTAAGCAACTTCAGCACTAAACCACAACTTTCATCAGTTAAAACAAAAAATCTTACTCTGAGATTATATAAAATAGCAAAAATCAAAATTTAAGTGTTAAATTTATTATTATATTTGTAATATAATTTTAACAATAAAAAATGCGGTTATTATTTGGTCGACTTTAACATTAGCGCTATATAGAAATGGTCATAACTCTCTAAATAATCAATTAATTTTTAAGGTTCAAGTATCATTGTATTCCTAATATTCTTTAAAAACAATAATATCAAAATAATTTTTGATGGAATATTGTGTATATTATTAGAAAGTTTTAACTAATTAATCAAATAAAAAATTGCGGAACAGTTAAAAACTAAATACAGCATTAAATTTTACAATTTTTGACGAGTTCAATGATAGTTTGCTTTTTACAATTGCTTTATAGGTTCGTAAGTTATGGCTAGTTTTATAAGCGAAACATTAATTACAAACTTTTTTCTAAATTCCGTTTTTAAATTTTTTTAAATTCATTTATTTTTTTAACCGTCCATGTGTTGAGTTTCACCTGGCAAAACTAATGTAATTAATTTACAAAACAGTCTTGACAAAATATTCTATGGCATTACTTTTTAATTTTTTATACAATTAATTAAAATGTATAAAAAATTAAAATATATTAAAATGTACAATTAATTTTCATGGGTGTAGCTTTGGAGCTCCAAGAGTTTCTCTGAAGCTTCTTAAAGAAGAGCTTAGGTAACATCACTAATTTCCCTATACTAAAATTTGTGTGTTAAATTTTGTCGTTTGGTCAAGGACGTTTTGTCGTTTGCTCTTTGGTAAAGCTCCGAAAACACACACAGTCGGAGAGACAAACAGTTAAACAGTTTATTTGCTAAACAATATATAAAATGGTTCGAGCGTTTTTACGGCATATTTTCAAAGCAACATGTTTTTTAGATTGGAGATAAAAAATCCATCTAAAAACGAAAGTTTAAAAATTAGAAGCAGATTAGCATAAATTTATTCTGCTATGCATAAGTTGTTTTTAAAAATATTTAATTTTTAACATTAAATTTTCTTCAACTTATATTTTTTATTAGTCGATTATCAAAAAAAAAAACAAAACAATTTTATCAAATAACAATTAAAGTCACCCATTTCTAATTTTAAATAAACACCAGTTTTTGGTGCTCCAGAACGCCGATTTTCGGAGCTCTGAAGCACTTTAACACGGAACCCCATTTTATTTTTAAAATAATTTGGCATTTAATTAAATTTTTAAATTTTTTGTGGATTCAAAGTTTCAAAACAATGATAAAAAACAAAAAGTTGTAAAAAGTGGCCAAAATAACTAACATGAACATTTTAATATAGAAACAAAGTTTTTGTATAGCTAGCTGAACATAACTTAAGTGACAGAAAAAAAAAAAATTGTTAAAACTTATAATGACAAAAAATGCAAAACGAAAACAGAATTACGATAAAATTACGTTAAAAACTAATTGATTAATTAAAAACTAATTGATAAAAAATAATTAATAATTTTAAAACTAATTGGAGAATGAAAATAAGCTTTATATAATTCATTTAAGAAGCACAGCTTTGGGGTTTTTTGTTTTACTGATCGTTTCTTTGGAGCATGATAGCTGAACCCTTTGACATTTTTTTGTCCGAAAATCGCTGCAAACCCGCAGAAGAAATTCCACGCCACCACTGCTTAGTCTTAAACTTCGTGACGCGAAGGATATCGGCACCAAGTTTAACACAGAGCAGGACTGACAGGGAATCCCTTCTGCAGATTTGCAGTGAAATGAATCCCAAAGGGTTAAGAGCGCAGGAACATAACTAACAAATTGCTTTAGTGTTGTTAAAAAAAATTCATATGGATTATCAGACCTGTGCACGGTCTGAAAATGCCCTCCCCGTTTTATTGGAGGATTTGCCCCCCCCCCCGTTTTATTGCCCCCCCCCCCCCGCCAAAAAATAAAAAAGTACCCTAAAAATATGACGCCATTTTTTACCTATGATGACGTCAAATGGGTTTTATTTTTAGCCTATTTCAATGTATTTTAAGCCATTTTAGACCTATTTTTACCTTATTTCCGCTTTTTTTTGTCCCTTTTTTCCCTTTTCCTTTCTTTTTTTCCCTTTTTTTTCTCTTTTTTCTTCTTTCCTCCCTGCTTGCCCCCCCCCGTTTTATTGCCCCCCCCGTTTCAAAAAAGTTGCCCCCCCGTGCCCCCCCATTTTGGAATTGCCCCCCACACACAAATAAAATAAAAAAAATATTTTTTTGATCAAGATAAATTTGGAATGCCCATGATTTACTACACGATAATTTGTATATACTGTTAGTGTTTACTTCTAATTGCTTAACCACAAAAGAAAAAATAAAAAGAACAAAAATACTTATCACATTTACCACGGCTCAAATAGTATATACTTTAATATGCGCATATTGATTTCTTAAATATGCATATAGTTCCTGAACGCTATTTCTCAGTACTCTTTTGTGTCCGTACTTTTTGTGCCATACTCTTTTGTTCCAGTACTGTTTTGTGCGTACTCTTTTGCAAAACCCAGGACTGTTTTGTGGTACTGTTGTTTGCCGTACTCATAGATGAACACGGTCAAAAAGCTAGGGGGGTGTTTATCCTGGGTAAATGACATTTCAAAATCTAGAAGTGGGGTCCTAGGGGGGGTCGAACTCTCAAACTTTCTAAGGGGGGGTCGACCCGGGGGGGGAAGATTTTGAAACCTAGAAGGGGGTTAGGTGGGGTCTGAATTTCCAAAACAAAATACTTTTAAACCATTAAAGGTTTAATAATAGTTTTTTTTATAAGATACTACTACATTTTATTGAATAGAAAGTGATATTGAGTTATAAAAAGGGTGTAAAAACATGAATTTGTGTTAAAAATTTGCATTTTTGGAAGAAAATTTAGTAAAAAAAAGTACTTAAAATTTTCTTGAGAGGGGGGAGGAAGGTCAGATTTCAAAATCTAGAGGAGGATCAGTGGTAACAAATTCGAAAATTTGGGGGGTCCCCCCTGAATTTTTTTTTAGGGGGGACCCGAAATTTCGAGGCTGGGGGGGTGGACACTACCCTGCCCCCTTGTTTATCTATGGACTCTTATGATCGGGAGCCTTTTAATCGTATGCTAAGCTTAGATAAACTTAAAATCGCCATTAAAAAAGGGGCGGAGCTCGGGAGCTCTGGAGCTCCATCCGCTTTAATTGGCCGGAGCTCCAGAGCATGATATTGGAGGATAGGAACATCACTAGTATAGATAAATTAAAAAATTTTACATTTTGAATTTCAAGAAATAAGGTAATTATTATCCACAAGTATATGATGTAGGTATAACTTTTGTCGCAAAGGTATGTGGGCACATAGATGTTTTTAGTTTGGTAAGCCAGTTAGAAGGGTGGTCATCCCCTGGGTGGAAGCAAAAAATTTACTAGAAGGTCCAGAAACGTGGAGACTCAGACTCCTGCTGGCTTGTTTTAGCTGGGTCGACCAGGGTGGCCAATTTCCAAAATTTTTTGGAGGGGAGAGTGGCGTCTGGATTAAGGTGCTTGATTTTTGTGAAAATTTAGTTTAAATCATTAATTTAAGCATTGCGAAGCCTTTTATTTTCACAGAATAAAATAAGTTAATTAAGTACAAATAAGAAGTGTATAAAAATATTTTTTTTTATTAAAAAACGAGTTTTTTACAATAAATATACACCAAAAATTTATACTTGTAATTTTGCTGGGAGCAGGGGTGTAGGTCAGATATTTGGCTATGCTATTTTTTAAGTTCTTTGTTCTGAGATCCCCAAATTTAACAGGGAGGGAAATTTCTGTGTCTGTAATACCTCTAATTATATTGGGGGGATGTTGCCAGTTTCGCAATTTTTTGGGGAGTAATGAACGAACATAGGTGAGCACGGTCCCGGCAGCTAGGGAAGGGGGTGATTGCTCGGGGTAAATTGAATTTTGAATTCTAGGAAGGGGGTCCCAGGGGGTCCCGGACCCCCCTAGCTTTTTAGGGGGGTCGACCTAAGGTGCGAAATTTTGAAATCTAGAGGGAGGTCAGGGTTCGATGTCCAAATCAAAACAGTTTTAAACCATAATAACTTTAACAATTGTTCTTTTTATAGGATAATACCAAAAATATATAAATATATTTTTGATAATACTACATTTTATTGAATAAAAAGCGATATTGTGGTATAAAAAAGGTGTAAAAACATGAACATTGTAGTTACTACGGCAAAATGAGCCACATTTCGTATACAATATGTTTGCCTGTGACTCATTTTATATATAAGAAGGATCCTATTAACTACAGAAGGAGTCACAGTCACGTGTATTTTATAATGACAGTGGCTCATTTTGCCATAGTAACGATTCACGTTTTTGGAAGAAAATTTTGTATAAACAAAAATTTTCCCAAGAGGGAGTGGGGGGTTAGATTTCAAATTCCTAAGAAAGATCAAAGGTAAAAAATTCGAAAATTTGGGGGGAGGGGGGGCACTAAATTTTCGTCCAGAGGGGGGTCCCGAAATTTCAAAGCTAACAAGAGTGGACCCCAACCTGCCCCCTCCCTTTCTCACCTATGTAATGAATGACTCGCCCACAACCCGCTTTTTAATTTACTAACTACAGCTACATTTAAAAGTAAAACAATGTTTGATTGTCCACGTAAGTAGGCAATGGGCTTTTTTCCAGTGTGAAAGCAAAATGTCTAGTTTAAAATATTAAAATTTTCTCTAATTATGAAAAATTTTGCTGTTTAGGTGGAAGAAAAGGCCGCAAATCACACATCTGTTAACTCAGAGCTGAAAAATGTTTCCATTGCAGAGGAAATTCCTGTGATTTGTATATCAAGCGGAAGTGACGATACTAGCTGTAATCCAAAATTTCGACCAAGAGATACTGGCGATTTCGAAACTGTCAGTACAAAGACTATGCATTTTGAAGATGAGAACAGCGACTCGCTGGATATCACTCATCTTCACCTCAAATTAGGGAAGCGAAAGTTTCTTCTTCCAGGGCCAAAACGGTCAAAAAAGTTTAGATGGAGCGATTTTCATCAGGAATCCCCAACATATGAGCGGGTAGTGAAGCGGTTGAGACTTTTTTCAGGATCCAAACTAGATATTCAAGTGCCCTCGACGGTGGATTTATCAAAAATAGGCCAAGAGTCTCTGGCTCTGCGCAGATGGACACTGCAAGAAGCGGAACTGTTTTGGAAAGAGCGAGAAGTCAAGACGATAGATAGTATTAATTCACCAGCAATAGCTTTAAAACCTAGTGTGATTTCCACAGTAACAAGTGATGCTATTTCTAAACAAAATGAATTGGAGGTAAAACGATCACACTCTTTGAAAGAAAATCCTGTATCTAGTAAAAGTATAAATAAAAGCTTGGCGATGGACAATAGCAAATTAGGAACAAACTGCAATAATTTAACAAAAAGCGTTGAGTCTAATATAAAATATTCTAATACACAGTGTTTAAAGTTGCAAACTTGTGATCAGCAAACAAGCAGTGAAAATAATTTATATCAGCTAAATAATAAACTTTATCAAGATAATTGTGAAAAAGCTTCAGTTGAAATTGAGAAAACTGATTTATCATCATCAGTGCAATCTAATTTTATTTTGGCTAATACTGACAATATTTCTATTTCCGACTTGACGATTCCTCTACACTCAAACCAAACAGAAGCTCTTGTTATTTCAAATCAGCCAACAAACTTCTGCAGAGACAATCAAACTGTTGCTGGAAACAATGGCACAAAAGAAACTGCAGATAGAAGCAGTAACCCTAGGCTAACGATTGAGCCATTTAAAAATCCTCTTGTGGAGGAAGTTTTAAACAGGGTTTTAAATTCTGTCACCATAACGGCAACTAAGGCACCTCCAACTGGAGCTGAGGTGTTGGATTGGTTAGGCGAAAAACAAATGGGTAAAAACCAAGTGGTAGCGGGTAACAGATCCAATACTAGTTTAAATAATATATCAGAAAGAACTATATCCCAAACAGAGGAAGAAGTTTTACATTCTTTGGAAGCAAGACACCAGGGCGAAAATGAATCAAATACTTTATGTTCTAATTCTAACTCAAATAATATATTAGAAAAACCTCCTCCTCCTTCAACGGCTGTTGCCACTGCCGTGGAGCAGAAAGAAAGCTTAGAATGTGATTTTTCTCTGCAGCTTTCTGTGGATTCAGATAGTTCTAGTTTGGATGATGAAAATGAAACGCTCAGCAAAATAACAAAAATCGATATTTCAGAGCAAAAAGGTATAACTGAACATTCTAATTTTGAAGTTAATAAAAAAACTGCACATAAAGAACTGAAAAACTCAAACCAAAACCCTTTGGAGTCAATCAGTGAAGATTTAGAGGCACCTTTGGATTCAAAAAAAGATTCAATGTCTGGAACTGAAATATCAAATTCAAATCCACAGACAACCGGAAAAGAAGCAAATGATCCAGCAAATTATAACGATATACCAACAACGAGCCAAATTCCAACAACTGCGAGAGCATGTGCAACACAAAAGGAAACTGGAAAAAGAAACACACCCTGCGTCAGCAGTTCAAAAAGAGTAAGTAATGATTTGAATGATTTTCCAGTAGATTTAGATGTTAACCCTTTGCATGAATTTTTCTACGATTTTGAAGGTAATTTAATCCCTGATAACAATGAGACATTGTTTTCCAATTGTAAGGTTTCAGATCCAATGGTTGGCGCAAATACGACTAATAAAGTAAATTGTCAGCTGGAATCAGATTTACTATCAAAAAATACAAGTTTTTACAAAGATCAAAGTCCCATACATTCTGTTTACGCAGAAAGTGGCATAAAAGCTCAACAGAATATTGATTGTAATGATTTTGAATACCTCTCTACAAATGATGCAAATAAATTGCTGTTTGAACTTGAATGTTCGCAAAACACTAATAGTAGTCAGTCAACATTTTCAAGACCACTATATTGTACAGAAAACTCAAATGTCAACCCAAATTTTAATAATACGGCAGGTAATGACTTGCAAATCATGCAAAATAACACCTCTACCCTATCTAATAACGAAACAGAAATGAGACAGTGTTCTGCAACTTTTATTCCGAATAGAAAAACAGCGTGTAGTTTAGTACATGGTAACAGTGAAAACTTACAAGCTCCAACTTCTGATAGGTTTCTATCCAATTTTTCACGTAATGAAACTAATACATGTGTTTCTTCAAATCATATGTCATATGAAAATCATATGAATTTAAATAAATCTCAAAACTTTCAAATAAATAAAAACTGTGTCTTTCCACAAGAGAATATTCCTGATCCAGAAGCAAATGATTTATGTTTTAGTGGTATGACTCAGTTTCGAAATTGTTATGAATTATTGGATTATATAATTCAAAATGAATTAAGCTCTGATCCCTCTTTTAATTTGCTTCCTTCAACAGATACAGCTTACAATCACAAATGTAAAACTCTCATAAAATTCTTAGAAAGTCGCTTAAACATTTTAAAGCAAAAAGAAAAAGACAAACGAAAATTTTTAATGCAGTTAAAAAACTCAAACTTGCAGCGCGCTTTATTTAACTGGCAACAATTTGAAGTACATGATAAAACGAACTCTTCCTTTTTTAATTCTTGCAAATATTCTCAGAACCAAGTTGGGCATTGCATGTACCCAAAAACTGGCTTTATGACTCAATTTTCGCCTTTTGACATGAATGAAAGTCAAGCTTTCCGCTCATTTTCCCCACAACAATCAATTGAGCCAAATAAATATAATGTCAATTTTTGGACACGAAAATCTTTTATAAATAGAAATGAAATACATGATAGTAAAAGACATGAATTAAGTATTAACCAAAATCGAGCATACTGTAATTATACTGAAAATGGTAGGGAGAACAATAATCAATGCCAACAAGTAGAAAATAGTTTTGTTTTGGCAAATCCTAATGCAAATGTAAATACCTATCACCATCATGAAGCGAATATTAATTTTCAAAATCCCTCCAATCAGATTCAATTGAATTTACAAAATCAGTTGGCAAATGGTGAAATACCGCCAACGCCTCCCTCATATCACGAAGTTCCGCACAACCCAGTCGTACCAAGCGGTGTATCAAAACCCATTTTGGAAATGAATGTTCAAGATTTAAATGCTGCATCACCCTGGGTTCCGTTTAGTGGATGTGCAACACCAACACCATCTCTGCCTAATCTAGTTGGGCATGAACAAGGTGAGATAATTGCAGCATTTATGTTTTTTAAGTGATCTCATGAATTAATTCTAACAAGTTGTAATTATCTTATGATTGCAATCGTTTTAAATTATTTTTTAAGCATAAAGATAGCAGCCTAGAAAGTTAAACCCAAGAATTATTTTACTGAACAAGATGCTTATTTGTTAATTTTATTTGAAGTTCAATATTTTCTATGAGGGGATAAAAACCTTTTTTATAAGCTAATTAGGGTCAATTAAATTTTAAAAAATTGCGGTAGCAATTTTTATTTTTGTTGAATATGAGAACTAAATATTAATATAATATTTGAACAAATGAAACAAACATCACATAATAACAAATTCTAAGCTTGAAAACTGCACAACAAAAGCTCTTTTCTATGAAAAGAAAAGAATGGTCTAGTTTAATGAAATTATAAGATTATAATGGAAATTTTAAAGCCGGGTTCTCACTGCTTGAAATAGATGACAGGCGATATGCGATAGGCTCTTTTCTATTTGTTTACACTACTGCGTTAGTCAATTGTAATTTGCAACAGACGATAGGTTATCATGATGGTTGGAGGAAAGTTCCAATTTTATTGGAATTTTGCGACAGGCGAAAGCGCAAATTATGGCAGTTTCACCATGTACAGGACCAATTAAAAAATTAGCAAATTTATGCGCAATAACTTTTATTTTCCATGAAAAACTTCAATGTTAAACTTAAATCAACCCAATTTGCAAATAGAGGAATTGGGCCAAGCAGGATGAACAACCGTTAGAGGATAATAAACGCGACAGGTTGGTTAGAAGACAGAAACCATTGCATCAATCAACAATCGTCAGGAAAGAATTACTTTAGTGGTTACTATAATAATCATAACATATCTTTTCCTTAAATCCTTTAACGAAGTTGTCCTTCATCATATCATGCCGGGCTGGTCCATATTAGTAGTCAGTGCTAATTGTGTAAGATAACAGCAATAACCATTTTATATGGGGAGATTGAGACGTCCACACAAACAAACAAACAAACAAACAAACAAACTAACAGGCAAACAAAACTAACTGACTTTGATGATTTTTATGATAGAAAATAATTAAATCAAAATTTTGGACAAAAACGGGTTAATATTAAAGATTAAAAACCATATTTTAACTATTATTTATCAAATTATAAAATTTTGAAACAATAATTTTAAATACTTAGCGGCTTAAACGCCCAAATTTCACTTATTTTGGTTTATTTTGCAAAACGGCGAGGTTTAAAAAATTCTGCATTTAAATTTGTTAAAAAAATCTTAATCTCACAATTTTAATTATACCTGGGAATGAGGCCTAGTTTTTTTGAAACCTTTAGAAACATGCAGGAAAACTGTCTTCAACTTATAGTCAACCAGAAAATTGTAACTAAACGCATGTATTCTAAAAACCATATGGAAATAACAAAATAAAAACTTATTAATACCTTGACGCAAGCAATGATTTTGACATTATGACTGTTATAAAATTAAAGAATCAGCAGTTATTTTTAAAGTACTTTTAAAAGATGTCAATTTATGAAAGTAATCAAAAAAGTATTCAGTGTCTTTAAATCGTATTTTTGAATAAGAAAGTAACATTTTCCTTGTAGAATTTTTTAAGTTATTTGTACCCAGCCACGGTCTCAAATCTTAGGTTTTTTTATGTTGAATAGTAATTTAAAAGCTGTAATATTACCTGAAATGACAGCTAAATACAATAGTTTTTTGTGGAATTTAAGGCTTAGTTAACTTGTCAACGTGGTTTTTTTGGTATTTGGTAATTGGCTGTTTAATTTTTTTAATTCTGTTAAGACTATAAATTGAGGTGACAACCAGTTTGTGCATAGTAATCTTTGTTTTGCTGTGTACTACAACTAAATAACATCTAAAAATAAAAAAAAATATTTAGGTAAGTGTAGAACTGAATGTACAAAGGCAACTAAAAAGCCAGCATGCAAAACGTTTAAAAAACATAAATAAACCTAAAATTTGAGACCGTGGCTGGGTACAAATAACTTAAAAAATTCTACAAGGAAAATGTTACTTTCTTATTCAAAAATACGATTTAAAGACACTGAATACTTTTTTGATTACTTTCATAAATTGACATCTTTTAAAAGTACTTTAAAAATAACTGCTGATTCTTTAATTTTATAACAGTCATAATGTCAAAATCATTGCTTGCGTCAAGGTATTAATAAGTTTTTATTTTGTTATTTCCATATGGTTTTTAGAATACATGCGTTTAGTTACAATTTTCTGGTTGACTATAAGTTGAAGACAGTTTTCCTTCATGTTTCTAAAGGTTTCAAAAAAACTAGGCCTCATTCCCAGGTATAATTAAAATTGTGAGATTAAGATTTTTTTAACAAATTTAAGTGCAGAATTTTTTAAACCTCGCCGTTTTGCAAAACAAACCAAAATAAGTGAAATTTAGGCGTTTAAGCCGCTATGTATTTAAAATTATTGTTTCAAAATTGTATAATTTGATAAATAATAGTTAAAATATGGTTTTTAATCTTTAATATTAACCCGTTTTCGTCCAAAATTTTGATTTAATTACTTTCTATCATAAAAGTCATCAAAGTCAGCTAGTTTTGTTTGCCTGTTAGTTTGTTTGTTTGTTTGCTTGTTTGTTTGTTTGTTTGTGTGGACGTCCCAATCTCCCCATTTAAAATGGTTATTGCTGTTATCTTACACAATTAGCACTGACTACTAATATGGACCAGCCCGACATGATATGATGAAGGACAACTTCGTTAAAGGATTTAAGGAAAAGAAATGTTATGATTATTATTGTAACCACTAAAGTAATTCTTTCCTGACGATTGTTGATTGATGCAATGGTTTCTGTCTTCTAACCAACCTGTCGCGTTTATTATCCTCTAACGGTTGTTCATCCTGCTTAGCCCAATTCCTCTATTTGCAAATTGGGTGCATTTAAGTTTAACATTGAAGTTTTTCATGGAAAATAAAAGTTATTGCGCATAAATTTGCTAATTTTTTAATTGGTCCTGTACATGGTGAAACTGCCATAATTTGCGCTTTCGCCTGTCGCAAAATTCCAATAAAATTGGAACTTTCCTCTAACCATCATGATAACCTATCGTCTGTTGCAAATTACAATTGACTAACGCAGTAGTGTAAACAAATAGAAAAGAGCCTATCGCATATCGCCTGTCATTATTATTTCAGCAGTGAGAACCCGGCTTTAAAATTTCCATTATAATCTTATAATTTCATTAAACTAAACCATTTCTTTTTCTTTTCATAGAAAACAGCTTTTGTTGTGCAGTTTTCAAGCTTAGAATTTGTTATTATGTGATGTTTGTTTCATTTGTTCAAATATTATATTAATATTTAAGTTCTCATATTCAACAAAAATAAAAATTGCTACCGCAATTTTTTAAAATTTAATTGACCCTAAT
>JASAMX010010214.1:0-29235 GCA_030248175.1 Microlaimidae sp. YZB2_3 | reverse complement strand
TGGTTAGGTTCATTATGCTCAAAAAAATACGTTTTTAGCAGTTTTATACAGAAACTAGTAAAAAAAGTTTGGAGGTTGCCGGATTTTTTAAAATTTTTTTCGTCTGTTTTCGGCTACCAAAAATACGTTTTTAGCGGTTTTACACAAAAACAAGTGAAAAAAGTTTTGGAGTTCCCGGCGGTTAAATTCAAAATAACCTCCTTACCATCCACAGGTATTAGGCAAGTTGGACCAAACTGTGCAGAGGGAAGAGAGGTTTAAATCAAGATTTAGGGAGTGGATTTAAAATCCGAGAACGCGTTTGTTTTACCCATATCGTGTTTTTTTGTTTTGGAATACATTTTATCCATATCGTTTTTTGATTTTGAAAACACATCAAAAACGCCAATTTGGGATAAAGTCTTTTTATTGCATTTAAGCATAAAACTTAAGTTTAAATGCAGTTAGAAGTTATTTTGAAGACATTCAGTAACTCAAAGCGTTTCCCTATCGCCATTAACCGTTTGCCGCAGTATTTTGTTGAAATACATATCGTTTTTTAAACACTTTTTACTGTATTTTTATGTAAAATTTAAATGAAAGCGACATTCAATAAACTTAAAACATAAGCCAATTTCGTTTTTCAGTGTATTTTTTTGTATTTAAACTTATATTTTGAGGCTCAATATTATTATTCTAGTTAAACTGTGAGGTATTTGAAAATTTATTGTGTTTATGCAGGTATTTTTATTTTAGACATACAGGCATTTGGACAATGTTGTCTTCGAGAACAATGCACTTGTAAATAATTTTCTTGAATTTTGGAGAAAGTCCGGTCATCAACGTGTGGGAATTTTAATAGGTAGATTCGAACCCCACTCAGACATTCCACTGGGTATTAAAGCCGTTGTATCGGCTATTTACGAACCTCCTCAAGTATGTTATTATAATTTTTAAATGAAAGCTAAATAGTTATTTTGTGTCACACGGAAGTGTCAAGTAAAATGGTGATAAAAAACTATTAATATAATGACGCCATCCTAAAAAGCAAACGACTAAAAAAATTGCGTTCACAAGCTTTTGTAACAATTCTAAAATGCCAAAAAACTATTTTATCAATGTTGAAAAATTTTGATACGTGTCCTGCCGTTAGAAATTATTTTTGATAGGTTTAAACAGGCAATCAAAAAAAGTTTAATAACGTTTTTACTGGATATCCCTACTCTCGATCTCCAATATCATGTTAAGGGGGTCCGGTCATTTAAAACAAAGAAAGTTCTGAAGCCCCACTCTTTAACTAAGCTATTAAGCTTTTTTCAGCGTGAAATTTGTTCTAAATTATTTTTTTTTGCTTTTTCAACACTATTTTTTTATTATTGCTAATAAGTTTTTAAAAAATATTTTAAAAATTTTCTGACAAAATAATTTAATATGTACTATAATAAGTACTTTAAACAAACTATCACACCCATACATGGGCAAGTTGGTCAGGAGTGGGGGGGGGTTAAACCCCCAAATCAGGGGGGGGGGGGAAAGTCAGAGAAACGCAAAATAGCCATATCGTTTTTTTTCTGGAGTGCGTTATTACCCATATAGTTTTTCGATTTAGAAGGAAAAATAGGTTAAAAACACTAATTTTAGGTAAAAAAATCCTTTTTATTGCATGGTTTTGAGCTTTTTGTTGCTTAAAACATGCATTTTGACCTCAAAACTTAAGTCTGGAGGCAGTTATGGTGAAGGTCATTTTAAGTAGCATTTTTTTTTTAGTTATTTTTCCAAAATTGAGGGGGGGTTAGCTTTTTCTTCCCCCCACTTCTGAGTGAGGGGGGGGGTTAAACCCCACTTCTCAGAACTTGAGAAGGTTAACCCCCCCCCCCCCCAACCCCCCCCCCGGTGCCCATGTATGATCACACCTGTGCGCTGCCTCTCAGAGTTGTATAATGGGAGAATAGGGCATGGGGTAAGCACGGAAGGGGCCAAATTTGTTTAAACCGGGGGGGGGGGGCAAAAAAATGGGGCGGGCAAGCGGGGGAAAGGAAAAAAAAGGAATAAAATCGAAAGAGAAAAAGAAAAAAATGGCAAAAGCAAAATTAAAGTAAAAATATTGTTCAAAGGACTTAAATTGCGTTAAAATAGGCTAAAAACAGCAAAATTTCGCGAAAATTTTTCAAAACACATTTTTTTAGCTTTTTTATTTTAGAGCAAGGAGGGTTGGGGGCAGCAATAAAACAAGCGGAGGGGCACAGCCAATTATATAGCGGGAAGGGAGCATTTCCTGACCGTGCGCAGGTCTAAACTATCTATCATAGTTTTTTTTCTGACAGGGCAGGGACGTAGCCAGGGGGGGGGCGGGGGGGGCGGCCGCCCCCCCCGAAACGGTCGGACAGGAGGAAAGAAGAAGGATAGTGGTTGGGCGGGGGGGGGGCGGCCGCCCCCCGAAATCGGTCCGCCAGATAGTAAAATTTGGGGGTTTCATATGCTAAAAATTCAAAATTTCTCAGCGCCTCGCTAATCGCTCGGCGCCAAACTTTAAAATAATTTTAGTACCCCAATGGACCCCCAAAAACCAAAAATTTGTTCCGCTTCGCTTCGTTCAGCGGTCACTTTCTATAGTATACATACATATATATCTCGTTATTTATGTTGCCTGATGCTAATGTTATTTTAAAGTTAGTACAATAATTTTTATAAGTAATAAGTACTACACAGAAAGCAAAACAAACAATCATATTGGTTGATTTATGTACCTCCCCCCTCCTAAATTTTCCTGCCGCCTATAGCATTGGCTCGGATTTTTTTCATATAGGTAGGTACCCTAGAAAACATGGAGCCGAGATGCTGCTCATGTGCTTTGGTTTACAATGTGGGTTTAGCCAAGGGGTATGAAACTAACGTCTCTAAATTCCTTTTTTGTAAAATCCAGGCTCTTGCAATGTGTGCTTATGTAATTTTTAACTAAGAAAACATGTTTTTACCGCTAAAAACATTAGATAATAGGTTATTAGGCCAAAAACAGTGTATTATACAGCTTTATCTACGTTTATCCCTGCTTTTTTAACGTTTTCAAAAATTAAGGGGGGGGGGCTCCGCCCCCCCCCCCCCCCAAATTTCGGGGGGGGGGCGGAGCCCCCCCCGAAATTTTTTTTTGTACTAAAATCCGCCCCCCCCAAAATGAAACTCTGGCTACGTCCCTGTGACAGGGTTCTCAATAAAAATTTCGCTTATTGTTCATAAATGACCAGGTTTAAGCACTGAACCACTCTTGTTTTTTTGTTAGGTTTCCGCTGCGAAAAACTCGGTAGAGTTTCTGGAAGACCCGAAAAGAGAGGCAGTAGACAATTTGTGCGCTGCTCTAGGTCTTAAAGCCGTCGGATGGATTTTTTCTGATTTGGACGCCGGAGCGGATGGAAAAGTAAAATGCACCAGAAACGCGGTAAAATAATTTTTAGAATAAATAGCCAAATCCAAAAAATTAATGTTTGTGTGTGACAAAAAATGAGACTAAAACTGAAAAAATGGCTTGGAAAGGCGAAAAATGGGTAGAGGGGCAGGCTTCCCCTTTTTTTAAAAAAAGAAAATCTATAAGATGACCATTTATGACATTTATGGTCTAATGTACAAAGCAAAAATAAAAATTTTCGTAAGAGGGGGAGAGGCAGTTTTAAAATTCTAGTGGAGGTCAAGCGTTACCGTAAAAATTTAGAAATTTCGAAAAATGAAACTTCCCCGATTTTTGTTTAAGGACCTTACTCTAACGCCCCTTCCCCTTATAACCTACTTTCATACAAAGACAGTCGGGGGGGGTGGGGGGGGGGGGGGGGGGGGGGGGGGGGGGGGGGTCGGGGGGGTGGGGGGGAGGGGGGGGGCTCACGCCCCGCCCCTTTCCCGCCCTTCCCCAGGCCCCTTGAACCCCTGACCCCCCCCCCCCCCTAAGGCCCATTTTTGACCACCCCCCTACTAGAAAATCCCAAAAAATGCTTAAAAAATGGTCAAATTTCGTCAAAAAATTGTCAATTTTTGTCAAAAAAATGGTACCCGGGGTGTGACCCCCCCTGCTTTTTTTCGAAAAAAAACACCCCGGGGTGTGACCCCCCTCCTGGAGGTCAAAAACCTCCACACCCCGGGGTGTGGACCCCCCCCCCTGAGCCGTCGAAGGTCGGTGACATATGTTTACCACGCCTCCAAATTTGAGGGGGGAATATACCGAAAATTTTCGAAAGAAGTATCCCTAAATACTAATATCCTATTTTTAGCATTAGTACTAAAATCCCCAAAATTTTAAGGGAGGGGGGCAGCAGGCATAGATGTTTTTGGGAAGGGGACAAAGGGGTCCACTCCCCTCTAGAGCCAAAATTTTGGACCCCCCTAGAAAAAATCCAGGGGCCCTACCTTCCCCAAAGCTCGAGAGCGGTCCAGCTTGATCTCCCCTAGCGAGGCTGACCCCTCTCCTCCGCTTGCCGATCAATTTACAAGTATAATTTTTATTTACTGTCCAAAACACGGCTTTGTAGTAGAAAACAGTATTTAAACACACTTTTAGGCCTAAATAGGCTGTTTTAGTACATAACATTCAATATTAGACCTAAAAACACTTAAATTATAGAGTTAAAAAAATTTTGTTAAAAAATTGGAACCCCCTGACCCCCCCTAAATTTTAAATCTCGCACCCGGGGTCGACCCCCCTAAAAAGCCAGGGGGGTCCGGACCCCCTGGACCTCCCTTCTAAAAAATTTTGGCCTTCCACCCGGGGGTGGACCCCCCTAGCGGACCCGACCAAAAACATCTATGGCAGCAGAACTTTTAAGGAGGTGTAAAGTGTATTTGAAATTGTTAAAATTTAAAATTGACTTTTTTAAATTAAGGAATCTTATTTGCTGTCAGCGGAAGAAATTATTACTGCAGCTTGGTTACAGAACTTACATCCTAACGTTTGTACATTGGCAGAAGAAGGTCACTTTGGATCAAAATTTGCCACAGTTGTGGCATCAGGTTAGGCTTAATTTTAGTGACTGATATTTTATTATAACAAAAAGGGCCCGACCGGATATCCGATGCGGCGATTTTTTGATCCGATACGGCCAGGTTTTTTTTTCAGATCCGGTAAATCCCGGATTTTATTTCATGTCAATGTCAATTATTATCATAGATGAGAACGGTCGGGGAAGCTAGGGGGGTGGTTACCTGGGGTAAATCGAATTTTGAATTCTAGGAGGGGGTCCCAGGGGGGTCCGGACCCCCCTAGCTTTTTAGGGGGGTCGACCCGGGGTGCGAAATTTAAAATCGTCCAAAGCAAAACAGTTTTAAACCATAATAACTTTAATAATTGTTCTTTTTATAGGATAATACTACATTTTATTGAATAAAAAGCGATATTCTGGTATAAAAAGGGTGTAAAAGCATGCATATGTGATGAAAATTTACGTTTTTCTAAGAAAATTTAGTATATAAAAAAAGTACATAAAAATTTTCCCGAGGGTTAAATTTCAAATTCTAGAGAGGGGTCAGGGGTAAAAAACTCGGAAATTTGGGGGGAGGGGAAGGCCCCCCCTAGATTTTCGTCTAGGGGGGTCCTAAAATTTTGAGGCTAGGGGGGTGGACCCCACCCTGCCTCCTCCCCCTTTCTCATCTATGATTTATTATTATAATTTTTTTGCTTTTTTGTTAGACTTATAAACTAAAAAATATACATTGTTTTAATACTATTTGTGCAGCAGCACCATGCTTTCCCTTACAAGAAGTACTTAGTCTATACATCAATACACGGTCAACCAATGAAATAGATTACACAATAAAATAAAATTGATTTTTTGCATTTTTATATGTTAGATTTTTAAAGTGAAGAAAGATATAAAGTGCAAGTGCCGCACAAAATTTTAATTTATTAATTTATATTGAAATATGTCAGATGGCAGTGTTGTTAGTATTTGGAGACATTTTACTGTTAAAGCTTCTGATGAAACATATGCTGTTTGTCATCTTTGTTTGCCAGACAATGTTAGAGAGTATAAAAGAGGTTCAACAAGTAAAGAGTTTAGTACAACTCAAATGTGGAATCATTTGGAGAGAGGAATCATTCTCCTGAGTATAAGAAATTAAAAGCAGAAATCATGCGAAAAGAGAGTGAGAAAACGGCATCTGCTCAGAAAAAAAATGCAATGTCAATTTGGCTGAGAAAGAAGAAGCAGCTATTCCGCTGAAACAAGTGAAGTTGGAAGTGTACCACCAACGCCAATATACTGATACTCCAGCAGTTTAAATCTTATAAAGCAAGAATCGATTTGACGGTCATCAACAGATATCCAGATTGTGGTGCACATCCGCGTGAATGTGCATCACCTTTTGCATCACGTATCTCACAATCCAGGACCTTTGGACAAATCCTGTGGAAGTTGCGAATTTCTTACAGCTATCTTGACAATGCAAAAAACCAACCAGTTTAAATTAAATTTGAAGAAGGTTGCCACTTGGATTGCTGATAGAATGATGCCTTACACAGTTTTTAATTCTATTAGTTTCAAATTTGTGCTGATGAGTCGCACCTCTCCCAAACAAGATTAAGTGACAAAATAGGCTTAGATGAGAACTGGATAAGGGTTTATGTGAAGGCCCAGTATTGTAACACAATATTATGTTATGTTAATTAACTTAAGTATTTGGTGGGTCTATTTTATGTTAAAATAACACTATTATTAATTAGTAAGACTATTTTACTCAACAATGAATTGCAAAATATAACTAAACTATGGGGCACCAGATCTGATCCAGTAAAATATCTGATCCGACCGGATCGACTTTCAGTCCAATCCAATCCGGCTGGATCTGAAAATCCCGATCCGGTTGGGCCCTAAAAACAATAATAATTATTTATAATAATCCCAAAGTAAATTGTGGTGGATCATCTTTTAATTAAAATTTTTAAGGTCGTTGAGCCTACTCAGCACTGTATGCAATTTTTCTAGAAAAAATTTACTATTTTTTGCAAGTTTTTTCTCAGACAGGGTGTCTCCACGCTAGGAAAACCAAGCAGTAACTGCACGTAAAATCGCGGCGGCGAAAATTCAGTAGTAAGTGCAAGAAAAGACGTGTTCGTTAAAAAAGTTGCGTAACTGGGTGCGAGTTTTATTTCAACGTTTTGGTTAAAAATTTGGAGCACAGAAAAGTCAAACATTATCTTAATTTCTACAAATTATTGTAACAATAAAAATTATTATTATTTTAACAAGTAGGGTAGTGCATTTAATTTCGGCACTTTTCCCAATTGGGTATTTTTGATTTTGGACTATATCTTTGGTAATCCTGGACGGAATACGACGTTTGATAGCTCAAATAAGAGCTAATTATATGTAGATGACTGTCGTGAGCTTTTTATTTGTTATGTTATGATATTTTCATTTGAAATTGTGTGATTTATAATTTAAAAAAATTGTTACTCGTTTTTAGAACATGGGCATTTCATGAATACGCAATAAATTGGTTTAAAACTTAAACTGTCCTGGTAAAATTTAGTCTATTTTCCGAATTTTTAGTCCCCGTGGTTCTACGTTGCGTCTGTGGTGAGCAATCGTTATAAAATAAAATAGTGTAATTTCGGCACACTATTGCTGTAGGTAAAAACGGGTTTAATTTAGTGGTCGGGTGTTAAATTGTAGTTGTAATTAGTTAAAAGACCGTTGAAATGTGTAGGAGTCATAGCACTGCACTTAAACTCGATTAAGGGGGTCTTTTTAAAAAATGCCGAAATTAAATGCACTTTTTTCCCAAATTTTCCTCATTTTGATACTATTTAGCATTTTAGCTGTAACTTTTTGTCAGTTACACGTTGAACAACAAGTAAAAGCTTAAATTAAAGAAAACTGTCTGGAGATAATGATAGGCTTTTAAATTTTTGAAAATAACGATTTTTTGACTGAGAAACAATCGATTGTTTGTAAAGTGCCGAAATTAAATGCATACATTTAATTTCGGCAATTTTCCATTTTTTTAAAAACTGATTTAATTAAGTAAAAAAAATCTTTTCGTACAGTGAAACTTTTGTGGCGTAACGCAGTATCGTGAAAGCTTTAAAATGAACTATCAAACATGAAAATCGGGCTATACAGTAAAAAGTTACATTAGAAAAACAAAAAAGTGCCGAAATTAAATGCACTACCCTATTTAATCGCCCCATTTTTTGTTACCCGATTTTAATTCGTATTTTTCTATTTGTTTACAGCGCTAAAAATGGTATTTAAATTGTTTGTTAAGTAAGCTCGAAAGTCTTTTTACTTCTTGACAAAACAAAAACCGGCCGTAAAAATGTTGAAATTTAGGGTCGTGCATTTAATTTCGGCACTTTTGCCAATGGGCCATTTGTGATTTTGGCTTATATCTTGGTAATCCTGGAAGCAACTACGATGCTTGATAGCTCAAATGAGAGCTAATTATATATGTAGGATGACATGCCCTGAGCTTTTTGTTTGTTATGGTATGATATTTTCATGTGAAATTGTGTGATTTATAAAAAATAAAATTGTTACTCGTTTGTAAAGTGCCGAAATTAAATGCATACATTTAATTTCGGCACTTTTCCATTTTTTTAAAAACTGATTTAATTAAGTAAAAAAACAACTTTCGTACAATGAATTTTTTATGACGCAACGCAGTATCGTAAAAGCTTTAAAATGAGCTATCAAACATGAAAATCAGGCCATACAGTGAAAAGTTACATTGGAAAAACGAAAAAGTACCGAAATTAAATGCACTACCCTAATCTAACAAAACAAAACGCAAAATGTCAAAAAAAATTTAACATTATTATTTCATTTAAACCATAGGTGGACAGCCTCTCAGATTTTTTTGGAGTAGGAGTATACCCGACCCCCAAATTTGGGGATGGGCATGGGGGGGTGTCCTAAAAATTTTTTTGGGGTATAAAATTTTTTTTTGGGGTATCATATTTTTAGCGTTTTATATTTTATAGGATCCCCCAAATTTTAGGGGGAGAGATGTGTGGGGTACCCCCAAATCTTAGAGAGGGTGTGTTGGCAGTTTTAAGATTTTGGGGGATTAGGACCCCTCCGCCATAGGTGAGAAAAGAGGGGGGCAGGGTGGGGTCTACCCCCTCTAGCCTCGAAATTTTGGGACCCCACTAGACAAAAATCTAGGAGCCCTCCCCCCCCAATTTCCGAATTTTTTACCCCCGACTCACCTCTAGAATTTAAAATCTGACCTCTTCCCCCTCGGAAAAATTTTAGAACTTTTTTTATACTAAATTTTCTTCCAAAAACGTGAATTTTTAACGCTTATTTATGTTTTTACACCAGAATATCGCTTTTTATTCAATAAAATGTAGTATTATCCTATAAAAAGAACAATTATTAAGGTTATTATGGTTTAAAAGTGTTTTGCTTTGGAGACTGGACCCCACCTGACCCCCCTCTAGATTTCAAAATTTTGCAACCCGAGTCGACCCCCCTTAAAACCTAGGTGGGTCCGGAGCCCTCTGGGACCCCCTCCTAGAATTCAAAATTCAATTTACCCCGGGTAACCACCCCCCTAGTTTCCCGCACTGTTCTCACCTATGCCCCCCACCTTCCCCCCTGCCCACCTATGTTTTAAAGTATGCTGTTATAATAGCTTATAATTTCGTCAAAAAATTTAAACGTATTTTGGTTCGTAAAAATCGCTCTTGAGGAGTTAGATTTTTGCTAAATATTGTTGCAATAAAATTGGGAATTTAATTTTTTTAAAACAGTAATTATAAAAATAATCCTTTGTTTCGCCCGCATAAGTAGTAAAAGTTCTTCGTAAGCTATTATTTTCAGGTGACGAAAGTCAACAAGTGCATTTTTCCGGTTATATGGTCTCTAATCAATGCGCGGCATTAGTAAAAGACGATTGGCTCATACCTACCAACTGCCCTGAACTAGCCTATATTAGAGAAGATAGGAAATTCCCACCGGAAGTAAAATACACGGTAAATTAAGTTCTTTCTAAGTAATCAATTACCCCAAAAAAGCTTTACCAAAAACGCGCTAAAATGTGACAAAAATAAAATATGCAAACAAGGTATTTTTAAAAGTTTTCAAAAAATTAATTACATTACAGGAATCTTTTTATTAATTTTTTAATTATGAATTTATAATTTTATTGATATTTTTCTATGGATTTTAAGTCCGAAGCATAAAACTTACTCTGAAAAAAAAAAGTGTTGTATGCAACAAAAAATGTTTGAGTTTGTTAGGATTTTGTTTTCCTAAAAGTATTTAAAATTGAACTTTTTAAATATCATTGATATTTTATTTAAAGACAATGTTTTAGGAAAAAGACAAGTACGGTAATACAGTAACGAAAGATGGCAGGCCCCTGCCTGTAGAATATTTATTAGTTGATGTGCCTTGCGGCATGCCTGTGGATCAAATTTACACATTTAATCCAGATATAAGCAAAGAACACTTTCCAATTGAGAACCGAGAAAACATAGGAGAGCTTCAAGTAAATTTGTCACTTAATATTAAAAAAGCTTATTTTAATTTCTTTTAAAAATTAAAATTTTAAAGCTCATTTTTCAATTTTAATGCCGTAATAGTTAATTACAACAAAAAATATCCAGTTTTTTAGATGTTAAGTGTTTTTCCGTAATATTGGTATTTAAGGTATTATCCGACATTCAGGCAGGAAAGCTTACGTAATCGTAAATTAACTTAAGTTTGTACAAGGCGCATTAATAAAACCTATTCTTTGTATGTTTGTTTTAGAATATTGGTACTTTGGCGAAATACTTAAAACAATTCACAACAAATCAAGATCTGTTTAATCTCTACAGGGACTGGCACCTTCTGCTTTATTTGCTTACCAACGACACCTGTCACTTTAGCTTGGTGGGTTTATTTTACTAATAAAAGTAAAAAGGCTGATATACTGCAAAAGCTACCAAATTTAAAAAACTAAAAAAGTTCTTAAGAAAATATTTTAACGAGATTTCGGAAGAATTCTCCCACATTTTCTTTAAGAAAATAATTTTTAAAAATCTTTATGTTTTTGCTGAGACAACCACTCGCCTGGATTTTTACCATATGAAATCGACCCAAAAAAGTTTGAAGGCGGGTGTCCCAAAGGTCAAAAAAGGTACGAGAGTACCATACATACAACTTGGGAAAAGGTTGTGGGCTATCTCCATAAGTGTTTTGGTTAGGTCCGTTAGAGGGCGAGGTCGACCACCGGGTTGACCTGCCACATGTGCGTGCACGAGGGGTTTAACTCCCCCTCCAAATTTTGTGCTGGGGGAGAAAATGGTTAACCCACCATTTTTAAAAAATGTCTTCAAAATGATTTCTAAATGCCTCCAAACTTAAGTTTTAAGGTCAAAATAAGTGTTTTAAGCGATATAAAGCTTAAAAATGCAATAAAAAGAGCTTTTTGACCTAAAATTAGCGTTTTTCCCTATTTTTTGATCAAAATAGAAAAACGATATGGGTAAAATGCACTCCAGGAAAAAAAACAATATGGGTAAAATGCGTTTCTCATAATTTAACCCCTTCCCTAATGCCGGGTTTAAACCCTTCACTCCGGACCAACTTGCCCATGTATGGGTTAAAGGACAAAGTTTTTAGGGGGGTCCGGACCTCCTGGCTTTCTAGGAATAGGTTGACCCGGGGTGCGAGATTTCAAATTTCGGGTGGATCCAAGGGGGGTTCGGTTTTTTAACAGCTTTTTAAAATTAGTAATATTGGACTGTTTTTAAGTCTAATATTGAGTTTTATGTACTAAAACAGCCTATTTAGGCCCAAAAAGTGTATTTTAACACTGTTATTTACTAAAAAACCGTGTTTTTGACACTAAATAAATAAATTAATAAATTATGCCTTGTAAATTGGTTGGAAGAGAGGGAGGGGGGTCAGCTTCGCTATTGGGGGAGGGCGTTAGGCCGGAACGCTCTCGAGCTTTGGGGGGAGGGGCATACATGGGCAGAGGAAAGGGGGGGGTTAACCCCCCAAATTCTGAGAAGTGGGGTTTAACCCCCCCCCACTCAGAAGTGGGGGGGGGAGAAAAAGTTAACCCCCCAATTTTGGAAAAATGAAGAAAAAATGTCTTTAAAATGACTTCTAACTGCCTCCAAACTTAAGTTTTGAGGTCAAAATGAATGTTTTAAGCAATAAAAAGCTCAAAAATGCAATAAAAAGGGCTTTTGACCTAAAATTAGTGTTTTTAACCTATTTTTCCTTCAAAATCGAAAAACTATATGGGTAAAATGCACTCCAGAAAAAAAACGATATGGGTATTTTGCGTTTCTCGGATTTTATTCCCCCCCACTCCGGACCAACTTGCCCATGTATGGGGAGGGGGATCAAAATTTTGGCCCTAGGGAGGTGGACCCCTCTGTCCCTTCCCCAAAAAACACCTATGGCTGTCACCCCTCTCCAATTTTGAGAAGAGGGGTACAGCGCCGGCCAGCTCAATTTGGGAAAAAAAATTTAAGTTTTTAAGATTTAAAATGAGCGTTTCAGCAAGAAAAAGGTGCAAAATGCAATAAAGTGCTACGTTTGACCTATAACCTTTTTATGTATTTTTCCGATAAAAATTGGGTGAAAGTGTCTTTCACAGCAGAAAGCATTTAACCACCTTCACTATTTGGACGCTGAACTAATTGAATCTGCTGCTTTAAAAACTAGGAAGAGTCCGGCCGATGCGGCCACTATCCGCTCACACGACTTTAGGTTTTTGGCGGTCAAAGTTTTAATTTTCTTTAACAATTTTAGGATTCATTAATTACCTTGTTTAAAGCTCTAAATGAACGGAACGTGGAAGGAGTCGTTAGCTGGACACAATCTTGCACAGAGTGGCAAACTATGCAGCAGCTAATTGAGCACGGTACGTTTGTTAGGTCACAAATTACCTAATACTATCGTTGTTTTATTATTATTTTGTATTATAATAGAATCAACAATAATTTTTGGGCCAGCAGAGGCTAGTTTTGGAGAGAAATTTATAAAAGACATTTTTAACAACAGTGTTATTACAACTAAATTACTAATAATATCAAAATCCTATTTCTAGGCGGAAGTGACGTTGGTATGGACGTTTCTGGTATTAACGAAGGTCCAACTTGGACATGCGCCCATTGCACTCTCGTGAATCCCAGCTCCAAGCAGGAATGTACGGTGTGTGGGTTGCCGAGGAATTGATAATAAACTGATGAACAAGCCAAAGATTCCTTATCCTGAAGCCAAAAGTCAACACCATCGTAATTTATTATCGCACTTTCCGAACTGATGTTATAATGGGAAATACGAGTGCAAAACTATTCTGATCTTTGTAGTGATACTTTTTAGAGTTTAATTCATTATGCTTGTTAACCCCGGGAATATCTTTAAATTAAAAAAATAACGCAAAAGGTTTTAACATAGAGATGGTTTTGTTTTAAAACTAAAACATAAAAAATGTAAATTTTTTGAATTAAAATATTCCCTGTAAAATGTACAAAACTTATACCAGTTTGGTTGTTTTATTAAATAAAATAATTATTAATTGATCAATGTAACAATAACACGTGTACACTGCGATAAAAAGTGCTTAATTAAGACCTATCAAAGTATAAAAATTTTGAACATGCGATACGAGCCTTCGCGAAACATGGAACTATAATTAAACTAACATAAATATTAGTGCAAAAAGACCCCCATTTTATATAGAACTTTTGGATTTTTAAAAGACCATTTTTGTCTCGTGCTTGAAAACAACAATGTGTGGTCATAGAGGTTTTGGGGGAAAAAGAGGTTTTGGGGGAAAACAGAGGGGTTCACCCCCATTAGATCCAAAATTTCGGACCACCCCCCTAGAAAAAAGCCAGCTTCCGATTTCAGTAGAGGGCCCTAAATTTAAGGGCCCCTAAGAAAAAAAGTGCCCCTAGAGTTAGGGGCACTACCTTGTACTCGTTTCAGTAGAGCCATGCCAAGGGCCCCTAACTCAAGTGCCCCTAACGCAATAAAGGGCCCCTATTTACCGCCCTAAATCGATTAATGCGCGCGTTAAAAACTTTCGCGCAGTTATAAAAACATGGCATTATACACTGTCTTGAGTTTGCGCCGCAATGGAATTGGTTTTAATGGTTTTTAAATACTTTTTTTATTTTCAAACACCTAAAAATTAAGAAAACTAATCAAAAACACAAAAATATTCGTGTTAATAAAAAAAAATAAAGAAACTATTATATAAAAAAACATTTTTTAAAATTGATTTTTACTTGATTAGTATAACACAGGTTTCTTGTAGTTTTTTTCCCCTCGGTAACCTACAATGGGGATTACGCCACTCTGGAGGTCGTGGTTGATTTGGTTCACCAAAACCGCCATTGCCACCTTAGTGAGGTAATTGCCACGTTACGTGTTGTAGCGTAGCGGCTTGCCGCGCTGAGGGGGCTGAGGTCCTTACCGTGTGGCCATTGCGGCCTAGCCCACAACCGAAGGAGTAGGTTTATCTTTACATACACTATTGTGCAACCAAAAGATAAGCCTTCCTCCCACGGTAAGACAAACCGACCAAACGTAGGCCTAGGGAATAGATGGGAGATAGGGAAAATAAATTACGCTTCTGCATTTGGTAGACCATGTACTAATTGTTTTTTTTATTATAGGAGAAATACCGGAGCCGGATGGCGATACTGGGCGGCAGGAAAAAAAAAACAACGAGAGCGACGGAGTGGACAGCCCGGGACTGGTCTTTAAATGCCCTTTAAATAACCTTTGTATGACCTTAAATAACCCTTTAAATAACCTTTAAATAATCTTAAATAACCTTAAATAACCGTTAAATACTCTTTACCTTTTGTTTATAGTCTTTTTATGATACCTCATTAAATATCATTTTTATTGTTCTCTCAGTATTATTAAATATAACCTCAAGGGAAAATAAATTACGCTTCTGCATTTGGTAGACCATGTACTAATTGTTTTTTTATTATAGGAAAAATCCCGGAGCCGGATGGCGATACTGGGCGGCGGGAAAAAAAACAACAAGAGCGACGGAGTGGACAAGCCGGGACTGGTCTTTAAATGCCCTTTAAATAACCTTTGGATGACCTTAAATAACCTTTTAAATAACCTTTAAATAATCTTAAATAACCTTAAATAACCGTTAAATACTCTTTACCTTTTGCTTATAGTCTTTTTATGATACCTCATTAAATATCCTTTATTTTTATTGTTCTCTCAGTATTATGAAATATAACCTCACATCTCATCCCTAAAATCCTCTGATAGAGGTGGGGTCTTTGACTAACATTCTACATCAACAACAGTGCTGATATAGGGTGGTAGGCGGTAATATGGAATATCCATCGCCGCTTCAGCTTTAAAAAAAAATTTTTTTTTTGATGTTGAAATCCATGCGTTTATTTATAAAACAAAAGGCATGATTCTGGTTGTGTATTTAAAACAGGCTAGATAACGCATAAAACTATTTCGCTGCTTTTTATCTAAGATTTTCGGAATATATCATACAAAATAAACCCCATTAAAAAAAATTGTAAATTTTTCTACGTTATCTGACAAAGTTTAGAATTATAGCATATAACAGAATACTATAAAAACCAATAATTAAACACAATCATTAAAAATTTTGTAAAAAAAAAGAGTTGATCCAAAAAATGGTGGTACAGTTACAGTTTAATAGCTATTTATGATGAATGATCATATAGCAGGTTAAAGTTTTTCTTATCATAAAAAACTTGAATGTCGTTGAATCAAAAAGCTGTAAAATTTTTCCTCCACAAACTTACCATCAATATAATTTATAAAAATGTTTTTTGTGAATATCTATGTGTATATTTTTTGTTAAAATATGTACTAATATTTTGTTAAATAATTAGTTTTAATAAGTATTCTTTCTTTTTGCTAATTAATGTGATTTATTGTTATCATTTTTAATTTTTTATATCGAGTTAGGGAGGTCCCGACCTCCCTTAAAAAATAGCGCTAGTGCCCCTTTTAAAAAGGGGCACTTTAATGCGAAAAAAGTCTACTGAAATGACGCAGCCGTAAGGGCCCCTAAAGTCGTAGCAAATAAGGGGCACTTTTGCATTAGTGCCCTCTACTGAAATCGGGTGCAGGCCCCCCTCTAAGCTCCAGAGCGGTCCGGCCTGTCCGATTAAAATACATTTTTTAGGCCTAAATAGGCTATTTTAGTATATAAAATTCAATATTAGACCTAAAAACACTTAAATTTCTGATTTTAAAAAACTTTTCTAAAAAATCGCACCCCTGACCCCCATTAAATTTGAAATCTCGTACCCGGAATCGACCCGGGAACAAAAAGCCAGGGGTTCCGGAACCTCCTGAACCCTCCCCCCCCCCAGTGGCGAAATAACCATATAAAAATTGATTAGAGACCATATAAACGGAAAAATGCATTTTGTTGACTTTCGTCACCTGAAAATAGTAGCTTACGAAGAACTTTTACTCCTTATGCGGACGAAACAAAGGATTAATTTTATAAAGCCTATGGCTCAAAAAATTTTGGGAGAGAAAAATTTTTTTCTTTAATATTAATACAAAAACCTTCCTGATGCCTTCCAAAAGCATATTAATAGTCAAAAAAACAAAATTTTCCCGCTACGCGGGTAGTTTATATTGACAATTTATCTTAGTTTTTTGATTTTAAATCAATTATTCCGTTCAGTAGTTAAGGCATACATGTTGAATAAAACTACTACAAACACTATTATTTTTTTATTAACGTTTTAAACACATGTTTTAAATGTATAGGTGTAAAAAACCTTAAATTTTGCATTAAGCATCTGAAATTAAAATTTCTGGTGTATTTTAGCGTCTTACACTAAAAATTTTCTTCCCCCCCGGGGGGCATTCTGCCCCCTGGACCCCCCTGACAAGGGGCTCTGCCCCTTGACCCCACTGGGGGGCTCTCGCCCCCAGACCCCCTTTAGTGTTAGTATTAACCCCCCAGACCGCCCCCCTTCCAAAAAATTTTTTAGCCTTCCACTCGGTGGTGCCCCTTCCTTAGCTGACCTGACCAAAAACATCTATGTCTGTGGTGCGCCTTTTTTTATAAAATGTAATAATATACGGGCTATAGGGTAGTGCATTTAATTTCGGCACTTTTCCAAATTGGGCATTTTTGATTTTGGAGTATATCTTTGGTAATCCTGGACGGAATACGACGTTTAATAGCTTAAATGAGTTCTAATTATATTATGTAGATGACTGTCGTGAGCTTTTTATTTGTTATGTTATGATATTTTCATGTGAAATTGTGTGATTTATAAAAAATAAAATTGTTACTCGTTTTTACAACATGGGCATTTCATGATTACGCAATAAATTGGTTTAAAAATTAAACTGTCCTGGTAAAATATAGTCTATTTTTCGAATTGTTAGTCCCCGTGGTTTTACGTTGCGTCTGTAATGAGCAATCGTTAAAAAATAAAATAGTGTAATTTCGGCACACACATTGCTGTAGGAAAAAATGGGTTGAATTAAATGGTCGGGTGTTAAATTTTGTAAATAGTTAAAAGACAACGTAGAAATGTGTAGGGGTCATAGCACTGCACTTAAACTCGATTAAGGGGGTCCTTTTAAAAAGTACCGAAATTAAATGCACTTTTTTCCCAAATTTTGCTCATTTTGATACCATTTGGCATTTTAGCTGTAACTTTTCGTCAGTTGCACGTTGAACAACAGGTAGAAGCTTAAATTAAAGAAAACTGTCTGGAGATAATGATGGGCTTTTAAATTTTTGAAAATGATGATTTTTGACTGAGAAACAATTGATTGTTTGTAAAGTGCCAAAATTAAATGCACACATTTAATTTTGACAATTTTCCATTTTTTTAAAAACTGATTTAATTAAGTAAAAAACTTTTTTCGTACAGTGAAACTTTTGTGACGCAACGCAGTATCGTGAAAGCTTTAAAATGAGCTATCAAACATGAAAATCGGGCCATACAGTGAAAAGTTACATTGGAAAAGTACCGAAATTAAAAGCACTACCCTATTGTGTTTTTATATCTCGCTCGAATGGCGGAGCCGCATATTGCTATAGTGCAGTCGGTTAGCGGTTGCAGTCGGTTAGTGCTATTCATACTGAAGATCCGAAACGGGAGTTCGCATCAAACTAGGAGCAATTTTGCAATAATTATGTTAATAATAACATTTTTTTAGATTATTCTTTTGTAATTCTTTCATACTTTAGAATTGAAAACAAAAATATTATTTTATACACATCATTTTCTTTGCTATTTTTCGTCACTCGGTCCTAAATTATTGCTATATTTGGCGTTACTGATTTCATTCTTTGCCATTTTCGGGCTTTCATACATTATCCCGTACACGTATCACAACATAAAATAAAACTATCGTCTCAGAAACTTCGAGTACCACATATAACTGGATAGGCCACATAACGAAAACCTAAAATAAACTGTTGGAGTATCAAATAAAGTCATACTATAACTTATCGCTAATAGTTTAAGTTTTTAAAATATGTGACAGCCTTTTTGGTTTAAAAACGACAAAAATTATCTTTAAACAAACCTATTAAAAATTTAGATTTTTAATTTAGGTTTGCTTAGCCAGGGGGGGGGGGGGGGGGGGGGGGGGGGGGATTAAAATAAGCTAAACTTTCATGGAAAATTTCAAGAATGGAATAGATATTTAAAAAATTTAAAAATTAAAAAAAACCGTCCTAATTAAAAATAAAATATCTTATAGAATTAGCTTCTTATTGTTTATGATTAATTTTCTTGTTTGACATTTTTTTTAAAAAACAATTCCAAAACAAAAGAGTTATCTTACCAAGTAATAATATATTGCCAATGTTCATTTCGTATAAAAACGTTGGTCTGACCGCCCAAAGGGCCATCTGGGATATTACACGCTGAAATAAAATAATATAGCAATAAAATTTAAAAAAAATTTTATTTTTACATAACAAGAATTTAACACAAAGAATTTCTGACTGTACACTAAATTTCTGTATTTTTACTAGGAAAGTCGCACATGCGCAAAGTGTCTTTTTTGTTGTCAAAAACAATACCGTTCTAGAAATAAAAACGAGGCATTTTGAAGGTATCTGTTTCGGAGACGCACATATTTTTGCTAATCTTCGCCCACTTCTCCCCAAGTATGCAACTCCATTTCCTTAAATTCTCGACACGTAGCCGTAAGTTTTGGTGTGCACGTCTAACTCAGCAGCTTGCCTGCTATGTTAGATATTTCAAAAAAGTAGGTTGTTAATAAAAAGTTATCTTACATTCAATTGCATCGAGATAAACAGAGGAGGTGCCAAAATATTTAGCTAATTCATCCAAATCTCTGTAAAGGACAAAGCCAGTTTTTATCCTATTTGTTTCCATTCCTAATTTTCTCTTAAAAAAATCTTTCTGTCAGCTACATAAGCTATATTACTGACACAAATAAATTCACGAAGAAAAAATCACTCAGCTCTAAAAGTTTTTTTAAAAAATTATTCAAAAAGTAGCTGTGTGCTGCTTTACAAAAAAAGTATTTAACAACAAAAAATAAACACAATGAAATACTGAGGTTAAAATCGTTGGGTTGTGAACATAGGTGGAGAGAGAGGGGAGGGGGTAATAGCCCCCTAAATATATTGAAAGTTGAACTTGTCCCCACCTAACCCTCCCCCTAAAATTTGGGGGTCGGGGGTACCTTGGAAACCCCACAAAAAAATTTGGGGGTACTAAAATGCTTAAGATGGGGGTATTTGGGGTATACCCCACAAAAAAAATTTTGAGTACACCCCTCTCAAATTTCGGGGGTCGGGTATACTCCGCAAAATTCGAGAGGTTGCCCAATTATGGTTACGCCCTCTGGCTACGCCACAGGACTTGATTTGTGTTATTAATAACAAAAACTAAATATTATTTGTATTTATTTTGCTTTTTGGCTTGCTGTGTTATGTTTGAAAAAATAACGGGAGGGTGTATGAATGTATGTAGGGTAGTGCATTTAATTTCGGCACTTTTTCCTTTTTCCAATGTAACTTTTTACTGTATGGCCTGATTTTCACGTTTTCTATAGCTCTTGTTAAAGATTTTACGATACTGCGTTGCGTCATGAAAAATTCACTGTACGAGTTGTTCTTTTTTTGACTTCCTCCAATTTTTATTTTTAGAATGTTGTTTGTTTTTTTTAGCAACTTCCGAGATACCATTTACTTTAACTTTTTATCTGGAATTCTTTTAGGCTTATTGGTCCTTATTTTAGTTTTAAAAAATACGATTAATAAAAACAATCACTTTTTTTAGTAAAAACAATAGTTAGTTTAGAAGTTTTTATTGCTAATGATAACGGTTATATAACGTTATTTTGGCCGCAAACTCAATCAAGGCAGAAAAACCAGAAACAAGTCTATCTTACAACTCATTTTAATAATAAGCCATTAAAGCAGTTCTAATCATTCAATCGGTGTAAGTTACAAAAAGTAAAATCTTTTCATTAATAATTACGTAGTGTTAAAAAAACAGTACATATAAATTCAAATTTAGTTTAGAAATTATTATTAACCGTGGTTGGATACCGGAAAACGAAATTAAGCCGAAGACCAGACAAAAGTCAAACGTGTCCGGAACGACTACCGTTATTGGGCTGGTTCGATTAAGTGAAAAAGTAAGTTGAATTTGCTGATTTTTTTTGTTAAACTCTGTTTCGATACAGATAATAATGTTTTAAATAGTTTTTTACCGTAAATTAGACCACATTATAAAAGTAATAAAAAGAAACTAAAAATTGGTTTAGGGGTCCCCATGCAATAAAAATTGAGTTTTTAAGTGATGTACGCATAGCTGGGTAGGGGGAGTTATACCCCCAAAAATCCCGATTACTGCCGACACCCCCTTAAAATTTGGGGGTCCCAGTACTAAAAACACTAAAAATGAGGTGTTTGAAGTTCCTCCAAAAATTTTTTTGCCCCCCGCCCCCCAATTTTAGGAGGTCGGGAATACCCCCCAAATTCAGGAGGCTGGCCACCTATGGATGTATGTACTCCTCAACTGTAGGTATCCTCTATCCTATCCTACATAGGGTAGTGCATTTAATTTCGGCACTTTTCCCAATTAGGCATTTTTGATTTTGGACTATATCTTTGGTAATCCTGGACGGAATACGACGTTTGATAGCTCAAATGAGAGCTACTTATATGTAGATGACTGTCGTGAGCTTTTTATTTGTTATGTTATGATATTTTCATGTGAAATTGTGTGATTTATAATTTTAAAAAATTGTTACTCGTTTTTAGAACATGGGCATTTCATGATTGCGCAATAAATTGGTTTAAAAATTAAACTGTCCTGGTAAAATTTAGTCTATTTTCCAAATTTTTAGTCCCCGTTGTTCCAAGTTGCGTCTGTGGTGAGCAATCGTTATAAAATAAAATAGTGTAATTTCGGCACACTATTGCTGTAGATAAAAACGGGTTGAATTTAGTGGTCGGGTGTTAAATTGTAGTTGTAAATAGTTAAAAGACAACGTTGAAATGTGTAGGAGTCATAGCACTGCACTTAAACTCGATTAAGAGGGTCTTTTTAAAAAGTGCCGAAATTAAATGCACTTTTTTCCCAAATTTTCCTCATTTTGATACCATTTAGCATTTTAGCTGTAACTTTTTGCCAGTTACACGTTAAACAATAAGTAAAAGCTTAAATTAAAGAAAACTGTCTGGAGATAATGATAGGCTTTTAAATTTTTGAAAATGATGATTTTTTGACTGAGAAACAAAAGATTGTTTGTAAAGTGCCGAAATTAAATGAATACATTTAATTTCGGCAATTTTCCATTTTTTTTAAAACTGATTTAATTAAGTAAAAAAACAACTTTCGTACAGTGAATTTTTCATGACGCAACGCAGTATCGTAAAATCTTTAAAATGAGCTATCAAACGTGAAAATCAGGCCATACAGTAAAAAGTTACATTGGAAAAACGAAAAAGTGCCGAAATTAAATGCACTACCCTACATACATTCATACACCCTCCCGTTATTTTTTCAAACATAACACGCAAAAAAGGAAAATAAATACAAATAATATTTAGTTTTTGTTATTAATAACACAAATCAAGTCCTGTGGCGTAGCCAGAGGGCGTAACCATAGTTGGGCAACCTCTCGAATTTTGCGGAGTATACCCGACCCCCGAAATTTGAGAGAGGGTGTCCCAAAATTTTTTTGTGGGGTATACCCCAAATACCCCATTTTAAGCATTTTTAGTACCCCCAAATTTTTTTGTGGGGTTTCCAAGGTACCCCCGACCCCCAAATTTTAGGGGGAGGGTTAGGTGTCGACAGTTTCAACTTTCAATATATTTAGGGGGCTATTACCCCCTCCCCTCTCTCCACCTATGCTCACAACCCAACGAGTTTAACCTCAGTATTTCATTGTGTTTATTTTTTGTTGTTAAATACTTTTTTTTGTAAACAGCACACAGCTATTTAAATAATTTTTAGAAAACTTTTAGAGCTCAGTGATTTTTTCTTCGTGAATAATTTTTTGTGTCATAATATAGCTTATGTAGCTGATAGAAAGATTTTTTAGAGAAAATTAGGAATGGAAACAAATAGGATAAAAACTGGCTTTGTCCTTTACAGAGATTTGGATGAATTAGCTAAATATTTTGGCACCTCCTCTGTTTATCTCGATGCAATTGAATGTAAGATAACTTTTTATTAACAACTTACTTTGTTTGAAATATTCTAACATAGCAGGCAAGCTGCTGAGTTAGACGTGCACACCAAAACTTACGGCTACCGTGTCGAAAATTTAAGAAAATGGAGTTGCATACTTGGGGAGAAGTGGGCGAAGATTAGCAAAAATATGTGCGTCTCCGAAACAGATACCTTCAAAATGCCTCGTTTTTATTACTAGAACCGTATTATTTTTCACAACGAAAAAGACACTGCGCATGTGCGACTTTCCTAGCAAAAGTACAGAAATTTAGTGTACAGTCGGAAATTCTTTGTGTTAAATTCTTGTTATGTAAAATTTTTTTTTCAATTTTATTGCTATTATTATTTTATTTCAGCGTGTAATATTCCGGATGGCCCTTTGGGCGGTCAGACCAACGTTTTTATACGAAATGAACATTGGCAATATATTATTACTTGGTAAGATAACTCTTTTGTTGTGGAATTGTTTAAAAAAATTTCAAACAAGAAAATTAATCATAAACAATAAGAAGCTTATTCTATAAGATATTTTATTTTTAAATAGGACGATTTTTTAAAATTTAAATTTTTTTAAATATCTATTCCATTCTTGAAATTTTCCATCGAGTTTAGCTTATTTTAATTGGCTATAAATTAAAAATCTTTTTGTCGTTTTTTAAACCAAAAAGGCTGTCACATATTTTAAAAACTTAACTATTAGCAATAAGTTATAGTATGACTTTATTTGATTCTTCAAAAGTTTATTTTAGGTTTTCGTTATGTGGCCTATCCAGTTATATGTGGTACTCGAAGTTTCTGAGACGATAATTTTATTTTATGTTGTTGTGATACGTGTACGGGATTATGTATGAAAGCCCGAAAATGGCAAAGAATGAAATCAGTGACGCCAAATATAACAATAATTTAGGACCGAGTGACGAAAAATAGCAAAGAAAATGATGTGTACAAAATAATATTTTTGTTTTCAATCTATATAAAGTATGAAAGAATTACAAAAGAATAATCTTAAAAAAAGTTATTATTAACATAATTATTGCAAAATTGCTCCTAGTTGGAGGCAAACTCCCGTTTCGGATCTTCAGTATGAATAGCACTAACCGACTGCAACCGCTAACCGACTGCACTATTGCAATATGCGGCTCCGCCATTCGAGCGAGTTATAAAAACACAATAGGGTAGTGCTTTTAATTTCGGTACTTTTCCAATGTAACTTTTCACTGTATGGCCCGATTTTCATGTTTGATAGCTCATTTTGAAGCTTTCACAATACTGCGTTGCGTCACAAAAGTTTCACTGTACGAAAGTAGTTTTTTTTACTTAATTAAATCAGTTTTTAAAAAAATGGAAAATTGCCAAAATTAAATGTGTGCATTTAATTTTGGCACTTTACAAACAATCGATTGTTTCTCAGTCGAAAAATCATCATTTTCAAAAATTTAAAAGCCTATCATTATCTCCAGACAGTTTTCTTTAATTTAAGCTTCTACTATGTTGTTCAACGTGTAACTGGCAAAAAATTACAGCTAAAATGCCATGGTATCAAAATGAGCAAAATTTGGGAAAAAAGTGCATTTAATTTCGGTACTTTTTAAAAGGACCCCCCTTAATCGAGTTTAAGTGCAGTGCTATAACCCTACACATTTCAACGTTGTCTTTTAACTATTTATAACTACAATTTAACACCCAACCACTTTTTATTTTAATTCAACTCAACTTCAACTTTATTTTAATTCAAATTTTAATTCACTTTTTAATTCAACCCGTTTTTACCTACAGCAATATGTGTGGCGAAATTACACTATTTTATTTTATTACAATTGCTCACCACAGATGCAACGTAGAACCACAGAGACGAAAAATTCAAAAAAATAGACTATATTTTACCAGGACAGTTTTATTGTTAAACCAATTTATAGCGTAATCATGAAATGCCCATGTTCTAAAAACGAGTAACAATTTTATTTTTTATAAATCACACAATTTCACATGAAATATCACAACATAACAAATAAAAGCTAATGACAGTCATTTACATATAATTAGCCCTCATTTGAGCTATTAAACGTCGTATTCCGTCCAGGATTACCAAAGATATAGTCCAAAATCAAAAATGTCCAATTTGGAAAAGTGCCGAAATTAAATGCACTACCCTATAGCCCGTATAATATTATTTTATAAAAGAAGGGCGCTCCACAGACATAGATGTTTTTGGTCAGGTCCGCTAAAGGGGGCACCCCCGAGTGGAAGGCTAAAAAATTTTTTGGAAGGGGGGCGGTCTGGGGGGTTAATACTAACACTAAAGGGGGTCTGGGGTCGAGAGCCCCCCAGTGGGGTCAAGGGGCAGAGCCCCTTGTCAGGGGGGTCCAGAGAGCAGAATGCCCCCCGGGGGGGGAGAAAACTTTTAGTGTAAGACGCTAAAATACACCAGAAATTTTAATTTCAGATGCTTAATGCAAATTTAAGGTTTTTTACACCTATACATTTAAAACACGCGTTTTAAAACGTTAATAAAAAAATAATAGCGTTCGTAGTAGTTTTATTCAACATGTATACCTTAACTACTGAACTGAATAATTGATTTAAAATCAAAAAAACTAAGATAAATTGTCAATATAAACTACCCGCGTAGCGGGAAAATTTTGTTTTCTTTGTATTGAAATATGCTTTTGGAAGGCATCAGGAAGGTTTTTGTATTAATATTAAAGAAAAAAATTTTTCTCTCCCAAAATTTTTTGAGCCATAGGCTTTCTAAAATTAATCCTTTGATTCGTCCGCATAAGAAGTAAAAGTTCTTCGTAAGCTCCTATTTTCAGGTGACGAAAGGCAACAAAATGCATTTTTCCGTTTATATGGTCTCTAATCAATTTTTATATGGTTATTTCGCCACTGGGGGGGGGGGGGGGTTCAGGAGGTTCCGGAACCCCTGGCTTTTTGTTCCCGGGTCGATTCCGGGTACGAGATTTCAAATTTAATGGGGGTCAGGGGTGGTGCGCATTTTTTTAGAAAAGAAAGCCACAGAAAATTTGGGGGCTTTCAGAGGCTAAAAATTCAAATTTTTTAGCGCCTCGCTAATTGCTCGGCCACGTGCGAAACTTTAAAATGTTAATTTTAGTACCCTAATGGACCCCCAAAAACCAAAAAATTGTTCCGCTTCGCTTCTGCTCAGCGGTCACTTTATTGACTAGTATAAATGTACAAATTTTTTGATTATTTATGTTGCCTCATGCTGAATGTTTAAATTTACAAAGTCTAGTACAATAATAATTTTTTATAAAAGTAATAAGTCAGACCTCCGTGCACTCGCCCCCCCCGGGCGTTAAAACGGGGAATTCCAAAACGGGGGGGGGCACGGCAACTTTTTTGAAACGGGGGGGGGGGCAATAAAAACGGGAGGGGCAAGCAGGGGGAAGAAAAAAAGAAGAAAAAAAGGAGAGAAAAAGAGAAAAAGAAAGGGAAAAGGGAAAAAAGGGACAAAAAAAGCGGAAATAAGGTAAAAATAGGTCCTTAAAATGGCTTAAAATACATTGAAATAGGCTAAAAACTGCAAAAAATTCGCGATGAATGGCGTCATCATAAGGTTCAAAAATGGCGTCATATTTTTAGGGAACTCTTTTTTTTTTATTTCTGGCGGGGGGGGGGATAAAAAAAGGGGGCAAATCCCCACCTCCAATAAAACGGGCATTTTCAGAACTGGTGCAACAGGTCTGGGAAATAAGTACTACACAGAAAGCAAAAACAAACAATCATATTGGTTGATTTATGTACCTCCCCCTCCTAAATTTTCCTGCCGCCTATAGCATTGGCTCATTTTTTTCATATAGGTAGGTAGGTACCCTAGAAAACATGGAGCCTTAATGCTGATCATGTGCTTTGGTTTACAATGTGGGTTTAGCCAAGGGGTCTGAAACTAACGACTCTAAATTCCTATTTTTGAGAAATCCAGGCTCTGCAAATGTGTTCTAATGTAATTTTTTACTAAAAACATGTTTTTACCGCTAAAAACATTAGATAATAGGTTATTAGGCCAAAAACAGTGTATTATACAGCTTTATCTACGTTTATCCCTGCTTTTTTAACATTTTCAAAAATTAAGGGGGAAAACCGCCTCCCCCCCCCCCCCAAAATGAAACTTCTGGCTACGTCCCTGCCTCGTATGCAGGTGGAGTGCAGCGTCCGGGAGAATAATTAATGAGTAGTGAAAAAAGCAAGGAAGAAATCCAACTTTTATGACTCTAAACTTCGAACCTAGAAATAAAAAAACACTCAAATATAATTAGATACTGTTTAAAAAAATAAGCTACAGCTAAAAATGTTTTTGCTACTACAATAACCACAAGATTTTTAGTTTCTGGCAAGAAACTTAATATATATTTTTGTGTACGTTCATAAATCTATAATAATAGTTCGTAAACTGAAAGTATTAATAATATTATTGTGTCATCATTCGCAAGAATATAACGCTCAGGAAAACATAAAAAGTTTTCAAATATTTAAACATACTCTAAAAATCTTTCCAAGTAAGAAATAATAATTATATTCTTGTGTTTTTTTTTGTCTATGTAAAATAGAACTGTTCGATTTGTTAAGCTTTAGTCCTAAAAATGTTTTCTTTGATATTATCGTTTTATTATAAGATATGGTGTCTAAAAAAAAAAGTTTAAAAAACATACGGTTAAGAAAATTTAAACTTTTTGGGCTGTGTTTTAATTACTGATATTACAACGTACGACAATAATAGGAGAATAGTAAAGTAAACTTTGCAAATTAGGTTAATGAATATATCCAAATGATAAGTAGGTACTATTTGTTTGGCAAATACAAACATAGGTGAGAAAAAGGGGGGAGGTCCCAAAATTTCGAGGCTGGGGGGGTGGACCCTACCTGCACCTCTCTCTCACCTATGCCTGTATTTCAAACAAATAATTATTACTTATCATTTCGATATCATTAACCTAATTTGCAAAGTTTACTTTACTATTCTCCTATTATTGTCGTACGTTGTAATATCAGTAATTAAAACACAGCCCGAAAATTTTAAATTTTCTTAACCGTATGTTTTTTAAACTTTGATAAATACACACCATATCTTATAATAAAACGATAATATCGAAGAAAACATTTAGGATTAAAGCTTCACATCTAACAGTTCTATTTTACATAGACAAAAAACACAAGAATATAATTATTATTTTTTACTTGGAAAGATTTTTAGAGTATGTTTAAATATTTGAAAACTTTTTATGTTTTCCTGAGCGTTATATTCTTGCAAATGATGACACAATAATATTATTAATACTTTTAGTTTACAAACGATCATTATAGATTTATGAACGTACACAAAAATATATATTAAGTTTCTTGCCAGAAACTAAAAATCTTGTGGTTATTGTAGTAGCAAAAACATTTTTAGGCTGTAGCTTATTTTAAAGCATCTAATTATATTTGAGTGTTTTTTTTATTACTGAGGTTCGAAGTTTCGAGTCATAAAAGCAATTTTTTTCGAGGTTCCCGTAAAAGCATTTTTATGCTGCATTGTAAATATAACTAACAAATTGCTTTTTTCTTTCCTTGCTTTTTTCACTACTCCATTTAAATTCCTTCTCCCGGACGCTGCACTCCGAAACCTACCTGCATACGAGGCAGGGACGTAGCCAGAGTTTCATTTTGGGGGGGGGGGGCGGAGCTCCCCCTTAATTTTTGAAAATGTTAAAAAAGCAGGGATAAACGTAGATAAAGCTGTATAATACACTGTTTTTGGCCTAATAACCTATTATCTAATGTTTTTAGCGGTAAAAACATGTTTTAGTTAAAAATTACATAAGCACACATTGGCAGAGCCTGGATTTTACAAAAAAGGAATTTAGAGACGTTAGTTTCAGACCCCTTGGCTAAACCCACATTGTAAACCAAAGCACATGATCAGCATCTCGGCTCCAATGTCTTCCAGGGGACCTACCTACCTATATGAAAAAAATACGGGCCAATGCTATAGGCGGCTGGAAAATTTAGGAGGGGGGAGGTACATAAATCAACCAATATGATTGTTTGTTTTGCTTTCTGTGTAGTACTTATTCAGACCTGTGCACGGTCTGAAAATGCCCCCCCCGTTTTATTGGAGGATTTGCCCCCCCCCGTTTTATTGCCCCCCCCGCCAAAAAATGAAAAAGTACCCTAAAAATATGACGCCATTTTTGACCTATGATGACGCCATCATCGCGAATTTTTTGCAGTTTTTAGCCTATTTCAATGTATTTTAAGCCATTTTAGACCTATTTTTACCTTATTTCCGCTTTTTTTGTCCCTTTTTTCCCTTTTCCCTTCTTTTTTTCTCTTTTTTTCTCCTTTTTCTCTCTTTTCCCTTCCCCTCTGCTCGCCCCCCCCCCCGTTTTATTGCCCCCCCCCCGTTTCAAAAAAGTTGCCCCCCCCGTGCCCCCCCCCCGTTTTGGAATTGCCTCCTCTTGGTTTTAACCCCGGGGGGCAGTGCACAGGTCTGACTTATTACTTATAAAAATTATTGTACTAACTTTGAAATAACATTAGCATGAGGCAACATAAATAATGAGATATATTTGTACGTATACTATAGAAAG
>JASAMX010010213.1:0-16912 GCA_030248175.1 Microlaimidae sp. YZB2_3 | reverse complement strand
TGTGTCTGCGGAGGGCCTGTTTGCTATAATGAAACCTACCAAGTAGATGTATTGCCTTATTTAATCAGGACCTACAACCAGAGTACCAGTTCAAAACAGGTACTTGGGGGTTTTTGTAGGTCCTGATTACGAATCAGCAATACGTAACTGAACCAAGACTATTGAAGGAGATCAAAATTCGTTGTGTCCAACCAAGCATCAACGTTTAGATTAGCCAAGAATGCAATGACAAAAATTTGGAATGAAACAATTCAATCCAATAAAGTTGTTAACTATGCTGCATCACAACGAATTGAATGAAAGTTTATAACGCCGTACACTCCTTGGTGTGGGGGATTTTATGAACGTTTGGTTGGAATTAAAGCCATAGGTCGAAAATTATTGCAATATGATGAATTCATTACTGTATTAGCTGAGGCAGAAGCAGTGGTAAACTGCAGACCGTTGACATATCTACATGATGTACAACGATCACCTGTTCCTCGGCCTGTAGATTTTCCACTGCTTCAACCAAGCTCCAATGGTGCAGAATGGTTTACCTCCTTGTGATGATCCTGATGATCAATCTGATCCAGAATATAAACCAAACAAAGATTCGGCAGATAAACTCAAAAACATGTGGTTTAAGCCTCAGTTAACAATTGAGAAGGTATGGAACCTATTTAAAGAAGAATATCTTTCTGCTTTACGTGAATCTTTAGGATGGCATCACAATCAAAGCAGACACTAAACTACAGAAAAACCAAATCTTGATGATATAGTATTAGTCGAAGAACCAAACATTCCAAGAGAAGCTTGGAAATTGGGTCATGTAGTCTTAATAAATAACAGCCGTGATAAAGAAATTTGACAAGTGGATATAAAACTGTCAACTGGAAATACAGTAACTAAATCAATTAGCCAACTCTATCCAATTGAATGCAATAGGAACACATTTGAACACAAAATTGGAACGAATTTGTTCCATCAAGGAAAACTAAAAACGCTTTTATTAAGTTTGATAATGCTATTAACTATAAGCAATTCTGTTTTAGGATTTGAATCGTGCTCAAAATTATCTTTGATAAAGATTTCTAAAACATGTGTTCAAAGAGGTCTGGCAGTGGGATTAAAAGATAAATCATACTGTTTAAACACTATAAGCTGCAACAAAGATTTACACTTAGATGGCTTCCGTCCGTGTAATAGGAAATGTAAATGCCCTTCTTGGACTGAAAATTGTTCTTTTTTCAATGGGTCAACAATTACCTACACTCTTAAGCAATTGGAATCATTAAATGTTGACAAGCCATCAATCTGTTCCTTTCATCAAAATTCTGAATGCAATAAAATTTCAAAACAAAAAATGTTTAATCGAATTCAACTTTTTGATAATTCCAAACACTTGGTAAAAAAATCTTTAAATATCCACAAGAGACCCACATGAAAATTTTGAATGTATTGGCTTTGGTGATGCCTTAACTGGCATTAGAGACTTTTGTAACAGCCACGATTGCAATTCCAAGCAAAAAAGTTTTGCTTTTATAAGCACCAGGAAAAGAGTTATTTATATTACAAGTGAACAGAAAGAAATTCAAATTAAGGCTTGGGGCCCAATTGAACTAAAATATTATGACTATAAAAATTCATCAGATCAAACATCTGGTTGTAAGAATTGTGTTGCAAGATGCATCATTGGTGGAATTGATTTAACTCTTGAAGCAGATGAAGGGTTACTTGAAGCATGTGCGGATGTATATTGTTTGCAACTTGCGCATCCTAATAAACAAGATAAATTATTGTTTACCTCAGAAGTTTCCTTACGAAAACATAATGTTTTTATTAAAATATATCAACACGGAAGAACAGTTAAAAAATTTGGAATTACATGTCCAGCTCAACCATTTTGTGAGCAAATTCACTGCCATTTATGTTGGTTAATGATATACAACCTACATTGTGCACCTCTAAAAGTGGTTACAGTACTTATGATGGGTACAATTTTGTCGGTCCTGTTTATTTCTTCACTTTGTAAACTGTTAAGACATGTTTTTACATTTTTATATTACATTTTACTAATTATCAAACAATTTTGTCGATTAACACGTGTTTGTTTTGTCTTTCTACAAAAGAAATGTCGCGGTCTAAACTTTAGACAACATCCAGAATTAATCAATCTACCATTGCACAATCGTCCTAGAGGATTCTTGAATACATTTAAAATGCTATTTACTATAATTTTAATCACCAGAAGCACCTTATTTTAAGCATGTTCTGAAATTCAAAGCCTTCAAGCAACAAGTCCTTCCTGTATAGCCAATTTATTTATTATTTATTTATTTATAATTTGCATAGTGCAGGACACAGCTAAAACATTTTAAAAATGCACTGAAATAAGCTGACCCAATAACAAAGGCCAATTAATGTGCACTATTAATCAAGTTTCACAACTTAATCACGTTACAACTGGGCAACAAGCTTGCTTAATGATTTCAGATGTCTATGGATCACCGTTAGGCACATTAGTGTTAACAGTTAACGATGTACACCTAGAATGTTCTAAACGAAGCAAGCATTACACTAGATCTTTCAACCTAAAAGTTGAAAGCCGCAAAAGATGCCCAAAGACTGGATTATGTACTGGTAATACGTGTTTATCAATTTCAAAAAATTCAGAACTATCAGAAGGAAATAATTAACCTGACTATTCCCACTGTGTTCAAAGCTGTGGATGTATGGGTTGTGGATGCTTTTTTTGCAATTCTGCCTGCTTTTTTATTGTTTTCACAGTGTTCCAAGTTTTAAAAACGTATTTGAAGTCTTTTTATATACTTCGTGGAATCTTAAGGCATCAATTACAGTAAAATTGAATTTACAACGGAATATAAGATCTTCATTTTAACACACATTTCTGTTAGCGCCTGGTATTCCATTTACAGGGATTGATTTTACACTGCCTTCAAATTCGCTTTTTGCGCCGCCAGGCCCATTAATGACCAAAAATTTTGTAACCGACCATAATAAATTTATTGATATTGAAACTGCATCTGCTGGCCAGGAAGTGACAGGAAAAATCGGCCAATTGCAGTGTCCAAACGAGGAAGAAGCAATAAAATTCAGAAATTGTACATTCCCTCCTAATGCATGTCAATGCGATCCAATGGGTGACACTGTTAACTGTCAATGCATTCAACAATAGATCCAATCTTTGTTTTCAGACAAACAACTCATACTTCCTTTAGTTAGTTCAGGAATAACTTTTTATGGAAATGATAAAGAAGTCAAGGCAAAATTTGGTGAATTTTCAGTAATGCAGTTACAAATCGAACTAAAAAAACGTTCATTAATCAACAAAAACGAATGTAAATCATTGTAAAATTGTTGCTAAACAATTAGAAGGATGTTATAATTGTTTAACTGGAGCGCACATGCAGTTTACTTGAACCACAAATTTTGGGGAAGCATTGGCTCACTTTTTCTGTGGTTCTACAACAACTAATTCTCTACCAAATGTACAAGTGACGGCTACACATCAATAACTATTTTATCGTTTTATAAACCATATATGGAATCAACTTGTTCAGTTTTGTGTCCTGAACTTCAAATTTTAATATATCTGGTCAATTAGTATATGTTAATACAGTTAGCAAAAATATAGTTTTGAATATTATTACCTACACTAATAAAAATGGAAAAACTCAATTCGATTAAAATTTTCCTTCATGGTCTACTTCCTGGTAATATTATCGGAAAAATTATATCTATAGTCTTGTTTATTGTCATTGTTTTTATTAAGGTTTTAATTTGTGCATGGATATTTCCTTTAGTAATAAATTTATGTGTTCAGTGCCTTTTTTGCAAAAAATCTACTATGGTAGCAAACACATATAAAAACATAATAACACTGTAGCAAATAATTTTTTTTTCATAAAAAAATCAGCTGAAAACTAGTTGTTCCATTAAGCGGTAACAAAATAAGATAAAATAATAAATAACATAATTGGTAAAATATATTTTAAGTTTTAACAACCACAACTTTGTTGTTTGTCGGGAGTGTTGTAAATAATACGAAGCAAGTTAATTTTTTTTATAATTTAATATAATATTTTTTTGTGCTTCAAGTTATTTGCCACATTCTAATTTTCGCTTATATTTGTTTTGTCTAGTCTGTATTTTGACTTGGTGTTGAAATGTGGGTTGGAACGATATTTAACTTGTGCAATTTGATATTTATGGTTTTTAAATCTTTTTATTCTTTATACTTCTTTTATTGAAATAAATTCGTTTGTAAATTTGGGGGACCTCAAATATACCGTTTATTACACCAGAGCTCCGTCCTAAAGTTTTTAGGTAATTTTATGTATAAATTATCATTTTAATAAGGTTTTTAGTCAAAATAAATGGTTTTAGCGTGTTAGCGGCTTAAAAAATTATCTTTTGCCACTTACTTTACAACAAGCCCATAGGGAATCTAAATCTTGAAATTAATTAAATTTTACTTAAATTAATTTAAGTATTTGCAGAGGAAAATCCGAGTAAGAGTAAAAGTAAAATTATTTGAAGTTTTAAAAGTCGAGTAAGAGTAAAAGTAAAAGTAATTGTAATTTCAAAAGTCAAGTAAAAGTAAAAGTAAAAGTAATCCAAAAACCGTTACTTTTATTATTTTAAGTAAAAGTAAAAGTAAATTTTTACAACACTAATATATATATATATTTATTTATATATATACTTTAAGCCTCTAGTTTGAAGTGTGTAAAATTTTCTGCTAAGCGGGTTTGGTTTTTTGCAAAACTTTATTATTTTTTATAAAAAAACGAAATCTGCACTTTTCTTTATGAACCATATTAAGGAACGACACATAGAGGTAAGAAATGTTTTGTATTCTATTCAAAAATCATATATTTGTAAAGTAAATCAAATCACTCTTTTCTCCCTTAAAATGGCTAAATAAGGAAAAATATGAGAAAAAAAATGTTTGGCAGAAGAGTGACTTCCTTTTTTGCTATGGCGCTGAAATTAAAATAAAAGTAAAATTTGGAAGTTATTACCTTAGTTTTGAATTTTTGTATTATTCTACTTGTTTATTCTGTAAAGTATTTTAAATACTTGCTTCATGTAAACCTATATTCATGTATCGTTAAACAGGAGCTTGTTTCATAAAAACCTTTGTAAATTCTCATCTTACAGAGCTCCACCTATTTTTTGTAAAAAACATGATAAAGGTTTGTCGACTTGTAATCCAAACGGAGCATCTCCGCGCACTGCTCTGCGCTGATTGGTTGCAGCCACGTCATTTTATCTCCGCTGACTGATCAATATTTGCCATGTCTTATATCCTCTATATGTAATTTATAAAAAAAACAGGCAGAGATTTGTAAAATAAAAATTTACAAACGTCTTTATGAAATAGGCTCAGGAGTTTTATCAGAAGAATTTTATCTTAAGACAAGAGTTCCGAAGTATTCTCCAAATGAGAAGTTAGTTTGTATCACGTGCCTTTTTTGATTTTCGTTTTGTTTGTTAAGGGGACATTTTTTTGATGGCACAAAGCTAACACATATACAGAAGCAAAGGAGGGAAAACATAGTGGGTTGATACGAGGTAGGATCCCATTGGCACTGAGATCTAATAACGCAGCACGTGGGAAAGTTGTAACAGTGTCACGATCCATAACGTGTTGTGATAAAGGGGACTTAAAGACCAGTAAAGGAGCAGGTGTGATATGTATTTTTATGGGATGCTAATTTCACGACTACTAAAATGTGTATATAAGTGTTATGTTAATACAAGTTTGGTGGTCTGTATGTAATAGCGCTATAACTGTTTTATTTCGTCAAATTTTGATTTGTTTCATAGGAAAGCAAACCTAAAAACAACACATAAACCTAGAATAAGGGTCACAAAATTATGTTAAATAATGTTAAATCATTCAAATTAACATTTGTTTGGTTTTTAAAAGTGTTTTTCCCCTTCTTTTTTGCCTTAGAGTTAGTTTAGTAGCCATGTTGTCAATCAGCCATCTTAAGCTGTTACCTCAAAAACTCAAAGCGGTTGTATGTGTCTGTAAAAAGTTTTTGCTCAAATGCTCTAATTGCTTATTCTTACAAGGAATTTGAGAATACTCGTTCCTGTCAATTCGCTACTCCACTTTTTACAACCGTTTTTCTGAGCAGGAGCAAATTATCCTGACGCCGCACCAACCATTATTATCAAACGTGGGTTAATTTTAAAATTAACGTTCATATTCTTACTCTACTGTCTTTTATTCATAGTATTATTTTAACGTTCATATTTTAAAATCGATATTACTCAATCGCAATTGGTTGATTAAAATAATGTGGGTTGATTGAAATGAAGAAAAAACAATGCAACATTCTTAAAAGCCATTTCATTTAGGTCCGTGTTATTTATTTATTGATCAAAAATATAATTTTGAAAAATATATAAAAAATATATAATATCTTCTACCTGCCCAATCAAGCCTTCCTGCAACAACAAAAAGTCTACAGTCTCAACAAACAACAGACAGCCCGATGTCCTCAGTTGCTTTATTTTTTCAGGGCGTATCTAGTTCTATAAAGCTTTAGGAATATAGAAAATAAAAACGAATTTTTGTTCTGTGTTTTAGAACTGCTTAAAAACATCAATGGCACGTCTGTTGAGAGCTCCACAAAGCGACAAATTTTTGGACAACAGTTTAATCATTATTAGATAATATAGATTGGAAAATCATTTGTCATCCAATTTATTCTTATATTTCCTTCTCCTTTTCCTTCTTCTTCTCTTCATTTTTTTGTTTATATTATTCCCTTTCCCAGTTTTTTTAAAAATCGAGGCAATAAGCCACTCATAATGGCCCAAATTCTTTTTTGGTTTTTACTTTACAGATATTCTAAACCGTGTTTCTATTGTTGCCTCAACTGAATCTGATTTTCAAACCTTAAGGCAGAAAGGACTTAAGATATACCCTAATGATATAGATTTACATTTACGGTTTCAACTATAAAAATGAATCTGCTGATGTCAGCAGAATTATATTTCAATTTGAAATAATAACCTAAGTTAAAAATTTGTTTGACTTGTGTGTGTGTTAAAATATTAGATTATAATCTTCTCGTGTAACATTTACAAAGAAATCTGTTTAATGTTTAATGTTTAATGTAATATTTTTTTTACTTTTGTATAACTTTGTTTGTATTGGCACCTTATAACTATGGAAATAATGTATTTTAAAATTGTAAAGTTGCAACCACAATAATATACGAATTTATGAAATTCAATTTATTTTATGACGCAGCCTTTTGTTTCTACCTGTGCGTTGACGTTTTAATTTGCTAGGCCATGTCTGCGGGAATTCGGCATAAGTAAGGCCCATTGCGAAAACGTTTGCAAGATGCAATTGGTTTTTGTAATTTGCAACTGTCGAGGATAGCTGGACGTCATCCAAAAATGGGTACTAGTTTATACTTGGAAGAGCTAATTTTGCAAATCAATTTGCATCGTTCCAAAATCACAAGATACCAGCAAAACTTGTCAAAACTGGTTTCTGGTTGGAATAAAGTTTTGCTCTGGGTTGTTGGTACTGAAATGGCGAAAGAAGAAGAGGCCTACTACACCAAGTTTGCTAATCCAGATGACGCTAACGATTTCATATCCATGCTTGCTGATGCAGATGACAAACTCCTTGCTGAAATGAAATGAAATCTTTATTGTATGGGTCTAAACATATTACAATACACATAGACACTTAAGTACAATTTAAAATATATATATTAGTCAAATAAAACAAACAAAAATAAACACTGCATCAAAACATAAAATCATTTAGGAACTATTTGTTAAGCTTAAAACCTTTCTAATTTTCTTTATAAAGACCTTAATGGAGGGAGAAGTAACTACATCTTTAGCCAATGAGTTCCAAATTTTACATACTCTGACTGAAAAAAAAGTTTTTTTTAGCGTCAATTCGTGGGTTTTCAGTCTTAAATTTTAAGCCATTTGAGCGGGTTTTGCAGTTTTCAAAAAGCTTAGAAAAATTACTTCGGTCGATATCCAGTTTGTTATTAAGCACTTTATAACAAAAAATTAAGTCATTTTTTAGTCGTCTATTTTCAAGACTATCAAGCTCCAAATTTAGCAGACGGTCAGAATACTCCGCTTTTTTTTAAACTGCAGCGGGCATAAAGTCATCGAGTAAAACAGCGCTGAACTTATTCAATGATTAAATTATATTTTTTGTATTGAGGCGACCAAACACTCGTGTCATGTTCAACAAGAGGTCTTACAAAAGTTTTAAACGCGTTTAGGAGTATCTTTGGATTTTTGGTTTGAAAAACTCGAAAAATGAGTGCATTACCCACATGGGCTTTTTTAGCCACTTCTAAACAATGCCGATATGGTTTCAGGCCAGAGCTTATATTTATTCCTAAATCCTTTACAAAGCTAACCCTTTCCAATGCCTTATGCCCAGAAAAAATCATGGTTCGTGTTATTATGACCTAAACTTAGAACGCAGCACTTGCTAAATGCCATACTAAGCTGACAGGTAGAGGACCATTTATAAAATTTATTTAACAACTCTTGAAACTGACTTGGGCTGTCATCTGGATTTCGAATTGAGTAAATTTTGCTATTAATGCATTGAAAAATAAGGTGATTTATAACGTAAACAAGTTAAAGGAGACACATTGTCTAAACTTTTGCCGCCAACGGAAAGTGTCTCCTATTTACCTGTTGGGCAATTTGGTGTTCCAGACCCAGCTATTTTCGCCTCCAGTAATTTTGGAACTCAATTGGCTGGTTCAAATCCACCTATTCTCACCGCATCTGCGCCTGTAGATCATTTCCAGCAGTATGGGCATTCCGTCGTCATTCAGAGTAGATCAGAATCAGCAGAAAATCTATCTGTCAACACCCAAATTCATCTTCCCACTATTCCAATAGTCACTTGGGAAGGCGACACGCTGGATATCCAGCTTTTATTCAGTTTTTTGTGTTACCGTGGATAGCCAGAAAATTCCAGATGTTTAGAAGCTGACCTACCTGTGAAGCTCTTTGAAAAGAAAAGCTCTCAGTTGTATTGATGGATTGTTCATCATTGAAAGCAATTATCGTATTGCTATGGAATGTTTGGAGTGATGATATGGCAATCAGGAAATGGTCAAGGAAACCTTGCATTCAGATTTGAGAAATGTGAATTTTATGATACCAGGCTCAGTGAAATTCAAAGTTCAGTTGATAAAATTGCGAAATTGCTAAGGCAACTTGAAAGTTTAGGTGAAAACGTTGAACAGCCTGATCTTGTTTAATCATTATTAAAAAAAGTGCTTCATAGGGTTTTGTCTGAGATGGAGAAATTGCGATAGCCTGACCAGCCATGGACGGTTAGTAAATTTTGAACAGACATATGGCATGTAGTGGCCATAATGGATTGGGTTGACTGAATTTTTAACCGCCATAAAAAGGAAGGTCCTTTTCCAAAGCAGACAAAGTTTTATGGTCAAAATATAAAATACAGCAGTAAACCATGAATAAATAAGTATGTGGGTGAAAATACTGAGCAAGGGTCATCCACTTTGCTTGCTTCAAATACAAGTAATTGGAAAGGTAATAATAATAATAAAGGAAATCAAAATATTGCCAGGCCTACACCTACTGCTAAAAAAGTGTTCGTTGATAACAGTAAAAACAATGTATGTGAAACTTTACAATAGCAAGAAGTATATAAGTTAAAACGTTTATTGATAAAGACAACCTATGTAAAAGCTTTCAGCTGTTTCTTCAGCCATTTTCAATTACATTTAAAATTAAATAATTATAAGCGAATTTACAAAAATACTACAAATTACAAAAAAAAATAATAAGTATTAAAGTCAAGTAAATAATACATAATTACAAGAAAAGAAAAATAAACTAGTGAAATGAATTTACAAAACATGATAAAACATACAAAATGAAGTAGAATTTTGTGATAAATTAAAAACATATACAGAAGAATGTACATAAAATAGAAGAACATAAACTGTGCGAATTAAAACTGGTTATGGACTACCGACTAGTGATCGACCGGGGCAGAATTATTGCTGATGCCGGGGCCGGGGCCGGGGTAGAGAAATTTTAATTTGCCGGGGCCAAACCTGGGGCTGGGGTAGAAAATTTTGCCCCAGCCGGGGGCAACCTGAAAATTTAGCAGAATTTGCAATTTTGGTTGTTTTTTTTCAAAATTCTAATTTTTTACTGTAATTTTTTGTTTTAGGTAATTAATAGTCATTTTTTAGAATTTAAGCACTTGTGTTAGTAGAAAAAAACATTTTTTTAATACACAAAGTTTTTCCAAGCAGAACAAAAAAAAATATTTGAATATTTCGATTCTTTTAAACATAAATTGTTATTATAATTAGTATACACTACGATTGTAAAAAATAATAATTTTTGATTATTTTTAGAAAAAGTAAAAAGTAATTTTAAAAATATTTAATTTAAGTAAAGTAAGAGTAAAAGTAATTTGTGATATTTTAATTTAAGTAAAGTAAAAAACAAAGTAATGGTTGAAAATATATTTAAGTAAAGTAAAAGGAAGACCTAATTTTTAAGTAAAAGTAAAAGTAAAAATATAATAAAAGTAATTTCGCAACAGAGCAAAACGTCGATTTTTGGAGCTCCAGAGCTCCTTTCCAAAATATTTTTTTATATCTTCATTTTAAGTTTTTTCGTCTAAGTAAATGGCGTTTAGCGTGTTCGCGGCTTAAAAAACTTTCTTCTGAGAATCTGAGACTCATTTCACAACAAGCCCATAGGAAATCTTTTTGTTGAAATTATTTAAATTTTACTTAAATTAATTTAAGTATTTGTAAATTCGCTTATAATTATTTAATTTTAACTGTACTTGAAAATGGCTGAAGAAACAGCTGAAAACTTTTCCATCAGGTTGTCTTTATCAATAAACGTTTTAACTTATATACTTCTTGCTATTGTAAAGTTTCACATACATTGTTTTTACTGTTATCAACGAACACTTTTTTAGCAGTAAGTGTAGGCCTGGCAATATTTTGATTTCCTTTATTATTATTATTACCTTTCCAATTACTTGTATTTGAAGCAAGCAAAAGTGGATGACCCTTGCTCAGTATTTTCACCCACATACTTATTTATTCATGGTTTACTGCTGTATTTTATATTTTGACCATAAAACTTTGTCTGCTTTGGAAAAGGACCTTCCTTTTTATGGCGGTTAAAAATTCAGTCAACCCAATCCATTATGGCCACTACATGCCATATGTCTGTTCAAAATTTACTAACCGTCCATGGCTGGTCAGGCTATTGCAATTCTCCATCTCAGACAAAACCCTATGAAGCACTTTTTTTTAATAATGATTAAACAAGATCAGGCTGTTCAACGTTTTCACCTAAACTTTCAGGTTGCTTTAGCAATTTCGCAATTTTATCAACTGAACTTTGAATTTCACTGAGCCCTGGTATCATAAAATTCACATTTCTCAAATCTGAATGCAAGGTTTCCTCTGACCATTTCCTGATTGCCATATCATCACTCCAAACATTCCATAGCAATACGATAATTGCTTTCAATGATGAACAATCGATCAATACAACTGGGAGAGCTTTTCTTTTCAAAGAACTTCACAGGTAGGTCAGCTTCTAAACATCTGGAATTTTCTGGCTATCCACGGTAACACAAAAAACTGAATAAAAGCTGGATATCCAGCGTGTCGCCTTCCCAAGTGACTATTGGAATAGTGGGAAGATGAATTTGGGTGTTGACAGATAGATTTTCTGCTGATTCTGATCTACTCTGAATGACGACGGAATGCCCATACTGCTGGAAATGGTCTACAGGCGCAGATGCGGTGAGAATAGGTGGATTTGAACCAGCCAATTAACTTCCAAAATTACTGGAGGCGAAAATAGCTGGGTCTGGAACACCAAATTGCCCAACAGGTAAATAGGAGACACTTTCCGTTGGCGGCAAAAGTTTAGACAATGTGTCTCCTTTAACTTGTTTACGTTATAAATCACCTTATTTTTCAATGCATTAATAGCAAAAATTTACTCAATTCGTTAAATCCAGATGACAGCCCAAGTCAGCTTCAAGTGTTGTTAATTAAATTTTATAAATTGTCCTCTACTTGGCAGTTTAGTGGCATTTAGCAAGTGGTGCGTTCCAAGTTTGGGTTATAATAACAAAAACCATGATTTTTTCTTGGGTAATAAGCCATTAAAAAGTGTTTGCTTTGTTAATGATTTATAAATAAATATTAGCTCTAACCTGAAATCATAACAGCATTGTTTAAAAGTGGCTAAAAAGCACATGCTTGTAATTCACTCATTTTTAAAATTCTTTTGGACCAAAAATCCAAAGACACTTCTAAACGCGTTTAAAACTTTTGTAAGACCTCTAGTTTCTTGTTGAACATAACACAAGTGTGTGGTTATCTCAATACAAAAAATATATTTTAATCATTGAACAAGTTCAGCGCAGTTTTACTCGATGACTTTATGCCCGCTGCAGTTTAAAAAAAAGCGGAGTATTCTGACCGTCAACTAAATTTGGAGCTTGATAGTCTTGAAAATAGACGACTAAAAAATGACTTAATTTTTTGTTATAAAGTGCTTAATAACAAACTGGATATCGACCGAAGTAATTTTTCTAAGCTTTTTGAAAACTGCAAAACCCGCTCAAATGGCTTAAAATTTAAGACTGAAAACCCACGAATTGACGCTAAAAAAAACTTTTTTTTCAGTCAGAGTATGTAAAATTTGGAACTCATTGGCTAAAGATGTAGTTACTTCTCCCTCCATTAAGGTCTTTATAAAGAAAATTAGAAAGGTTTTAAGCTTAACAAATAGTTCCTAAATGATTTTATGTTTTGATGCAGTGTTTATTTTTGTTTGTTTTATTTGACTAATATATATATTTTAAATTGTACTTAAGTGTCTATGTGTATTGTAATACGTTTAGACCTATATAATAAAGATTTCATTTCATTTCAGCAAGGAGTTTGTCGTCTGCATCGGCAAGCACGAATATGAAACTGTTAGCGTCATCTGGATTAGCAAACTTGGTGTAGTAGGCCTCTTCTTCTTTCGCCATTTCAATACCACCAATGGAGAGCAAAACTTTATCTTATTTAGCAACAAGTTTTGACAAGTTTTGCTGGTATCTTGTGATTTTGGAACAATGCAAATCGTATGGCAAATTTAGCTCTTCCAAGTATAAACTAGTACCCATTTTTGGATGACGTCCAGCTATCCTCGACAGTTGCAAATTACAAAAACCAATTGCATCTTTCAAACGTATGGGCAATGGGCCTAATTTTTGCTGAATTTCCGCAGACATGGCATAGCAAATTAAGACGTCAACGCACAGGTAAGTACAAAAGGCTGCGCCATAAATTAAATTGAATTTCATAAATTTGTTTATTATCATGGTTGCAACTTAACAATTTTAAAATACTTTATTTCCATAGTTATAAGTTATATAAACAAAGTTATACAAAAATAAAAAAAAGATATTACATTAAACATCAGATTTCTTTGTAATTGTTACACGAGAAGAGATTATAATCAAATATATTTTAACACGCACACAAGTCAAAACAAATTTTAAAGTTATCTTATTTTTTCTAAATTGAAATATAATTCTGCTGACATCAGCAGATTCATTTTTATAGTTGAAACCGTAAATGTAAATCTATATCATTAGGGTATATCTTAAGTCCTTTCTGCCTTAAGGTTTGAAAATCAGATTCAGTTGAGGCAACAATAGAAACACGGTTTAGAATATCTGTAAAGTAAAAACCAAAAAAGAATTTGGGCCATTATCAGTGGCTTATTAGCCTTGATTTTTTGAAAAAAGAATTCAAAAAGGAATAATATAAACAAAAAAATGAAGAAGAGAAGGAAAAGGAGAAGGAAATAGAGGAGTAAATTGGATGACAAATGGTTTTCCAATCTGTATATTATCTAATAATGGTTAGAACTGTTGTCCAAAAATTTGTCGCTTTGTGGAGCTCTCAACAGACGTGCCATTGATGTTTTTAAGCAGTTCTAAAACACAGAACAAAAATTCGTTTTTATTTTCTTATATTCCTAAAGCTTTATAGAACTAGATACGCCCTGAAAAAATAAAGCAACTGAGGGCACTGGCTGTCTGTTGTTTGTTGAGACTGTAGACTTTTTGTTGTTGCAGGAAGGCTTGATTGGGCAGGTAGAAGATATTATATATTTTTTATATATTTTTTCAAAAAGTATATTTTTGATCAATAAATAAATAACACGGACCTAAATGAAATGGCTTTTAAGAATGTTGCATTGCTTTTTCTTCATTTTCAATCTACCCGACATTATTTTTAATCAACCAATTGCGATTGAGTAATATCGATTTTAAAATATGAACGTTAAAATAATACTATGAATAAAAGACAGTAGAGTAAGAATATGAACGTTAATTTTAAAATTAACCCACGTTTGATAATCAACTGGTTGGTGCGGCGTCAGGATAATTTGCTCCTGCTCGAGAAAACGGTTGTAAAAAGTGGAGTAGCGAATTGACAGGAACGAGTATTCTCAAATTCCTTGTAAGAATAAGCAATTAGAGCATTTGAGCAAAAACTTTTTACAGACACATACAACCGATTTGAGTTTTTGAGGTAACAGCTTAAGATGGCTGATTGAAAACATTGATACTAAACTAACTCTAAGGCAAAAAAAGAAGGGGAAAAACACTTTTAAAAACCAAACAAATGTTAATTTGAATGATTTAACATTATTTAACATAATTTTGTGACCCTTATTTCTAGGTTTATGTGTTGTTTTTCAGGTTTGCTTTCCTATGAAACAAATCAAAATTTGACGAAATAAAAACAGTTATAGCGCTATTACATACAGACGACCAAACTTGTATTAACATAACACTTATATACACATTTTAGTAGTCGTGAAATTAGCATCCCATAAAAATACATATCACACCTGCTCCTTTACTGGTCTTTAAGTCCCCTTTATCACAACACGTTATGGATCGTGACACTGTTACAACTTTCCCACGTGCTGCGTTATTAGATCTCAGTGCCAATGGGATCCTACCTCGTATCAACCCACTATGTTTTCCCTCCCTTTGCTTCTGTATATGTGTTAGCTTTGTGCCATCAAAAAAATGTCCCCTTAACAAACAAAACGAAAATCAAAAAAGGCACGTGATACAAACTAACTTCTCATTTGGAGAATACTTCGGAACTCTTGTCTTAAGATAAAATTCTTCTGATAAAACTCCTGAGCCTATTTCATAAAGAAGTTTGTAAATTTTTATTTTACAAATCTCTGCCTGTTTTTTTTATAAATTACATATAGAGGATATAAGACATGGCAAATATTGATCAGTCAGCGGAGATAAAATGACGTGGCTGCAACCAATCAGCGCAGAGCAGTCGCGAAGATGCTCCGTTTTGGATTACAAGTCGACAAACCTTTATCATGTTTTTTACAAAATAGGTGGAGCTCTGTAAGATGAGAATTTACAAAGGTTTTTATGAAACAGCTCCTGTTTAACGATACATGAATATAGGTTTACATGAAGCAAGTATTTAAAATACTTTACAGAATAAACAAGTAGAATAATACAAAAATTCAAAACTAAGGTAATAACTTCCAAATTTTACTTTTATTTTAATTTCAGCGCCATAGCAAAAAAGGAAGTCACTCTTCTGCCAAACATTTTTTTTCTCATATTTTTCCTTATTTAGCCATTTTAAGGGAGAAAAGAGTGATTTGATTTACTTTACAAATATATGATTTTTGAATAGAATACAAAACATTTCTTACCTCTATGTGTCGTTCCTTAATATGGTTCATAAAGAAAAGTGCAGATTTCGTTTTTTTATAAAAAATAATAAAGTTTTGCAAAAAACCAAACCCGCTTAGCAGAAAATTTTACACACTTCAAACTAGAGGCTTAAAGTATATATATAAATAAATATATATATATATTAGTGTTGTAAAAAGTTACTTTTACTTTTACTTAAAATAATAAAAGTAACGGTTTTTGGATTACTTTTACTTTTACTTTAACTTGACTTTTGAAATTACAATTACTTTTACTTTTACTCTTACTGCGACTTTTTGATTAACTTCAAATAATTTTACTTTTTACTCTTTTCTCGGATTTTCCTCTGCAAATACTTAAATTAATTTTGAGTAAAATTTAATTAATTTCAAGAATTACAGATTCCCTATGGGCTTGTTGTAAAGTAAGTGGCAAAAGATAATTTTTTAAGCCGCTAACACGCTTAAAAACCATTTATTTTGACTAGAAAACCTTTATTAAAATGATAATTTATACATAAAATTACCTAAAAACTTTAGGACGGAGCTCTGGTGTAATAAACGGTATATTTGAGGTCCCCCCAAATTTACAAACGAGTTTATTTCAATAAAAGATGTATAAAGAATAAATAGATTTAAAAATCATAAATATCAAATTGCACAAGTTAAATATCGTTCCAACCTACATTTCAACTCCAAGTCAAAATACAGACTAGACAAAACAAATATAAACAAATATAAGTTAGAATGTGGCAAATAACTTTGAAGCAAAAAAATATATTAAATTATATAAAAATTTTAACTTGCTTTGTATTATTTACGACATTCCCGACGCACAACAAAGTTGTAGTCGTTAAAACTAATAATATACTTTACTGATTATGCTACTTATTATTTTATTTTACTTTCTTACCGCTTAATTGAACAGCAAGTTTTCAGCTGATTTTTTTATAAAACAATATTTGCTACAGTGTTTTTATGTTTTTATATGTGTTTCATACCATTGTGGATTTTTTGCAAAAAAGGCATTGAAAACATATATTTATTACTAAAGGAACTATCCATGCACAATTAAAACCCCAATAACAACAATGAC
>JASAMX010010211.1:0-41939 GCA_030248175.1 Microlaimidae sp. YZB2_3 | reverse complement strand
TTTATAAAAACTCCTGGGGGAGTGAATTGTCTGGGAGCGAATTGTCCCGGGAGCGAATTGTTTGGGAGCGAATTGTCCCGGTAGCGAATTGTCTGGGAGCGAATTGGCAGGAGCGAATTGTCCCGGTCCTGTGTAATTTATGGGTAAACAAAACCCTAAAATTCCGTTAATGATTAAAGGCAAGGAGCTGACAGTTGAAACTGAAGCAAGGGATTTGGGCATTATTGTAACTTCAAATCTAAAGCCAAGCGTTCATTGTAACATAATTGCCAAAAGAGCACTTTCAATAATTAATATTCTCTTTCGTTCTTTTCAAACAGCAAATCTAAATTCTCTTTTGACTGCATTCAAATCTTCTGCGAGACCTATACTTGAGCACGCAAGTCAAGTTTGGTCGCCTAAGGGCACACAAGGGCAAGGCACAAGGCACCTAAGGGTTCACAGCTGCGACTTACCACTTATGACTTAGAACTTAAAACTTAGCGTTTTGCCTTATGACTTAAGACTTACGCCTTCCAGTTCACAGCTACCTAATAATTGACTTTAGACTTAAACATTTTTTTTGGAAATTTTAATTAAAATATCGACTTTGCAATATAGTTAATGAAAAAATGTACAATTTAAATTTGTAGTTAAGTCATCTTAAGCAATTTATTAGAAATGAATAGGTTGTCTTTTACTAAAACAAAATATTTAGACCGAAAATACAATTATCATGAAACTGCATCTTAGAAACAATTTGTTTTAGTGTTGTTTTAAATTATTTGATTAGAAAATTTTAAATACAACACAAATTTAATGTGATCCATTCAAACTATAATAATAAAAAAGAAAATGTATTTATTTATTACCTTTTTTAAATTATTTTTAGAACATATTGACATGTGTTTAAAATTATTCGTCTTTGGAAAACTTGTTTCTTAAACAGTTTGCCTTCGAAAAACTAATATTTTAAATTTGATTTTCAAAAAATAACTTACTTTTTCTACTTTTTATGGACAAAAAGTCTCCCCAACAAACTTTAGTTTTGCTTAAGTTTTAAATGTGGATCACAATTTTTTGCAATAAATTTAACAATAAATAATAACAATATAGTTTGAAATAATATTGTTCTATAATTTTTTCATTTAAAGATGGTGTTTTTGCGAACATTGGAAAGTTGGACAACATGGTATTTACCACAAAAAGGTATTTAAGGCCCTAAAAAGCTCCCAAACAAATTGTCTCGAACACCTGACTGTTTTCCAGCTTACTTTTATAAAACGCTTGGCTAAAGTTATTGCTGAGCCTTTGGCAATAATCTTTCAGATGTCTTTTGATTTGTAGAATTACCACTTGATTGGAAAATAGCTTTATTAAACTTACTGTTTAAAAAAGGCACTAAAAGCCTAAAAGAAAATTATCGTCCAATTTCACTTACATCTTTTTCTTGTAAACTGATGGAACAGCTTGTCAAAGAAGAACTGCTTGTCTTTTTCCATATCATTTTGTCAAGGTTTCAACATGGTTTAAGGCAAAAAGTTCTACAATAACACAGCTGTTGGAAACTTTTAATGAGTGGACGCAGGCACTAAAAGATAAATTTCTAATTGATGTCATTTACTTGGATTTTGCCAAGGCCTTTGACACCGTGTCACATCAAAAATTGTTATATAAGCTAGAAAAATATGGTGTTTCTGGTAAATTTTTTAAAATGGATAAAAGAATTTTTAGTTGGGCGGGAAATTAAAGTTGTAATTAATAACTCAGTATCCAAATCATTTCCTGTAAGAAGTTCAGTTCCTCAGGGTTCTGTTTTAGGTCCATTTTTGTTCTTGGTATATATTAATGATATTGTTGATTGTGTTAAGTTCTCACAAATTAGACTCTTTGCAGATGATATAAAGTTGTTTGTAAAATCTTCATCTAAAGATTACCACATTCAAACCTTGAGACTTCAGCAAGATTTAGATAGAATACACAGCTGGTCACAAGACTGGCAACTGCAGTTATCTAATCACAAATGTGAAGTTCTTCATATTCGAAATCATAGCAAAGAGTTAATTTGTAAATATAAACTTGGTAATAACGTACTTGCAACTACAGAATTGGTGCGTGACCTAGGTGTTTATATATCCCATGATCTGAAATTCTCTAAACACTGTGAAATCACAGCAAAAAAAGCTATGAGAGTGACATCACTAATTTTTAGAACATTCAACTCAAACTCTAGAAATAATTTTCTCAGAGCATATAAGTCCTATGTTAGACCAATTCTGGAGTATGCTAGTGCAGTTTGGAACCCTTATTTACAAAAGGATATAAACATTTTGGAAAAAGTGCAACAAAATTTCACTAGGCGTTTGTTTTATAAATGCAAGTTGTTACCTGTTGGTTATGAACATAGACTGAATTACCTAGGTTTAGAAAGATTAAAGGATCGAAGAGACAAAATTGATTTATATGAGTGCTTTAAAATTATACATTGCTTAAACAATTTGCAAACCAATGATTTTTTTAAGTTTAACCTGCAGCCCACCCGTGGTCATCCATTTAAATTGGCAATGGAAGACTGCCGAATTAATGCAAGGAAATTTTCTTTTGCAAATAGGGTTGTTACACCTTGGAACAATCTACTCCCATCTCAAGTAACTGTCGATTCTTTGGATGCATTCAAGAAGAGTTTTGGAACTGACTTAAATAAGCGCTCTTTTTTGAGCCTTTAAAGTCATATCAGATAGCTATGTTCATTAATAATTAGTTACAATTGTGATTCATATTGGCGGCAATTAAGTCGCAGATTTGATGTTGTTGATGAAAAAAAAAAAAAAAAAAATAGAAAAAGAAAAAATAAACACAATGAAATGATGAAAACAGAAGAATTAAACTATGCATAAACTATGCTTAGTATGATATTAATTCTGTTATCTGATCATTAAAAAAAAAAAAAAATCGATTCAACAAATAAAACACGTTTTTTTAAGAAAAGCTTTAATTAATTATGGCTTCAAAATTTAAAAATTCAACAATCCACGATTTTTTAAACTGCGCAGTTTTGTTGAGTTTTTAAGTTTTTTCATGAATTTATAAGGAATTTTTGGATTTATCCCAATTTTCTGACTGAATGTTTCAAAACAATGTTTAATTTGTCGTTATGTTTGAAAAACTTTTATTTTTCATACAAAATATTTGTTTCTTAATCCTTAAAACGAAAAGATTTAACTAAAGTCTTAAGTCAAAATATAAAATGATTCAATTCTTAAGTCTAAAGTCATAAGTCTTAAGTGTAAAGTCTTAAGTTTTAAGTCAAGCTGTGAAGCGGACCGTAAGTCATAAGTCCCCACTCTTTAGTCAAAAGTCTTAAGTTTTAAGCCGTAAGTCTGAGCTGTGAGCCACGCTTTATTTGCTTAAAGACATAGATAAATTTGAACATGTTCAGCGCTATTTACGCGAAGATATGTGATTGTTCAAAATACGTGGCATGCCTCAGGAGTTTAACCACAAAAAAAGACTAAAATTTCTTAAATTAGATTCACTTGAAGTACGTAGAATTTGTTTTGATATGATAATGTGTTTTAATATAATTGAATGGGGACGTTTTAAAGGCAAAAACAATCATGAATTGAAATTATTTTTGCCAAAAGCTAAAAACGATATTAAAATTAGTGTTGTAAAAACTTACTTTTACTTTTACTTAAAGTAATAAAAGTAACGGATTTTGGATTACTTTTACTTTTATTTTACTCGACTTTTAAAATTTCCATTACTTTTACTTTTACTTTTACTCGACTTTTGAAATTTTAAATACTTTTAGTTTTACTCTTACTCGGATTTTCCACTGCAAATACTTAAATTCATTTAAGTAAAGTTTAAGTAATTTCAATGGGTAAATTTCCTATGGGCTTGTTGTAAAGTGAATGGCAGAAGATAATTTTTTTAACCGCTAACACGCTAAAACGATTTATTTTGACTAAAAAACTTATTAAATTGATAATTTATACATAAAATTAGCAAAAAAACTTTAGAACAGAGCTCAGCAGCTCCAAAAACCGGTGTTTTGCTCCGTTTCAAAATTACTTTTATTATACTTTTACTTAAAAAAATAGGTCTTACTTCTACTTTTACTTTACTTTAATAAAATTTTGACCATTACTTTTACTTTTACTTTACTTACATTAAAAAATCACAAATTATTTTTACTCTTACTTTACTTAAATTAAAATTTTTAAAATTACTTTTACTTAAAATAATCCAAAACCAATACTTTTTACAACATTAATTAAAATGTTCTTTTTTTTCTTCTTGAAGTGCAACATACTCATTACCAAAAACTATTGTCAATGCTACAACCTTGAAAAGTTTTACCTGACCTTATTAATCTCTGATTAATAAGGTCAGTTTTGATGAATTTCTCAAATTTGATAGACACATGATGTAAGCAGCCATAACGGCTCTCTGTGTTCTCTCCCCTTATTATACTTTTCCAATGTGTTGCAGTTTCGGACTTTTTGGGTGTGTATTTTTATTTTAAATGCATTTTAATATTAGTAACATGTACATTATAAGGGATCCTAACCTCATGGCTCACCGAACCAAGTGATTTTCTATAAAATTGTATTCATGTTATTTCATTTTATGTTTATATGTAATCAAATCTTTTTATATACCAATACTACTTCGTGTTTTTAAATATACATAAAGGTTTTTCATTTCATTTAAAATCATTCTGATACACCAACAAAATAAAAGATTACATGAGAACTATATAACTAAGTATGTATTCAACTATGTATGTAACTATGTATTCAACTTCTATGGGAGCATTTGGAAAAAAAAAGATATATAGACAAGTAGGAAAAAATAGAATTTAAAAAAATACTCATATCAAATTTTGACAACCGATAAATTTAATTTTTTTAACAATTTAAACAGACGTTTATAAATCTTTATTTTAAAAATCTCCGCCCATTTTTTTTCTAAACTACATGATAGAGTATAAACAACTGGGAAATTTGATCAGTCAGTGACGGGACTGGACGTGGACTAGATCAATCAGCACAAAGCACTGAGATACTCCGAAGATACTCCCCCTCCTGGATTTTCGAAAAACCATTATCATGTATTTTACGAAAAATTTCCTCTTACAGGGGTGGTATTTTCTTATGACAAATGGCCCACATAAACCTTACCGTGGTAACCTCTAGGCATGACCTAGGTTGTACTAACGTCATATATAATTTTTTGTGCGCGAAGAGTGCTCAGTGAGCGAGCCAATTGAAATGGGGGCGCGACACAACGGTTTCAAGACAGAACGGTCCCACAACAAGATGGTCCTGCGACACGATGGTCCTGCAACAGGAAGGTGCCGAGAGACGAAAGGTTCAAAACGATGGTCCCAGGTTGAGAGGGGTACGACACGAGTGTCAGGAAAGAATGCGTTGGCAATGCTACTGTTTTAACGTTTAGAAAAAAAAAATTTTTTACAACATAAAAAGCGTGCAAACCAATTAATTTAGACCAAGTAAAATAGATAAAGGATTTTTTAAATTTTACTCTTAAATCTTATATTAAACATAATTTGTTGTTAAATTTTTTTTTGATTTGAAATTTTGAAATTCGATCTATCTTCTCGCATTTAATGCAGTAAAAACTGCTAAAAATAACAGAATAATATATTTTGTAAAGGCTATAAATTTACTCATATTTTGTAAAATTATATAATTTTAATTACATTTAACCAATCTTTAACTGAAAATTAAAACAATTAAAAATGCTAATTTTAAATATTATGGCGTGGTATATATAATATAGGTGCCAAAATAAATACTTTTTACAAGATTATTTGTAAATATCACGAAATATATTGTAATACGTGTTATACGATTTTGTTTGTACATTTTTATGAAAAATTGTTACAAAATATTTTGTGGTTGTAATATGTCTGCTTTAGTGTTGTAAAAAGTTACTTTTACTTTTACTCAAAGTAATAAAAGTATTGGATTTTGGATTACTTTTACTTTTACTCTTACTCGACTTTGGAAATTTCAAATACTTTTACTTTTACTCTTACTCGGATTTTCCACGGCCAATACTTAAATTAATTTAATTAAAATTTAAGTAATTTTAATGGGTAGATTCCGTATGGGCTTGTTGTAAAGTGAATGGCTGAAGATAATTTTTTTAGCCGCTAATACGCTAAAACCATTTATTTTGACTAAAAATGTTATTAAAATGACAATCTATACATTAAATAAGCAAAAATCTTTAAAACGGGGCTATGGAGCTCCAATTACCGGTGTTTTTCTCCGTTTCAAAATTACTTTTATTATACTTTTACTCTTACTTTTACTTAAAAAAATTTGTCTTACTTTTACTTTACTTAAATTAAAAAATCACAAATTACTTTAACTCTTACTTTATTTAAATTAAAAGTTTTCAAATGACTTTTACTTTTACTTAAAATAATCCAAAATAAAAAGTAAAAGTAACCAGTAAGGTAAAGGTAAAGTAACCACTCGTTCTTTGAGAAAAAATCATGTGCAGAGAAACACATGACGCAACTAAATAATAATTGGTTACATAACCGCTAAAAACTTTTTTTTAAATTTTTCTCCCTCACGAGTTTATTGTTTATTTCTTCCTCGCGGAGAGGGGTCACGCTAGGGATTGAAAAGATTAACTGAAACTTTAATCGATACTACTTTTTGAACTAATTTAATCTTAATTGAAACCTAAATTTTAAATTAATTTAATCTTTAATTTAATCGAAATTATCGAATTTAGTATCGATATAGGTTAAAATTAAGGTTAAAATTAATATCGATATAGGTTTCAATTAATTTAATCGAAACCGGTTTCAATTAAGATTAAATTAAGGTTTCGATTAAGGTTTCGATTAAAAGTAAGCAGGTTATACCACAAAACAAAATGGATCACGCACTCACACACACGTAAAACAAAGAGGTCAGTACATATGTACACGGTGAACACGCTGATTGTTTCCTAAACGAGCGTAACACGCTGAAGTCTAGGAACCGAATTATTTCGCGTTTTTTTATTTATTGTTTTATTTATTAATATTTATTTATTTATATTCTTTTATTTAGTTCATAAATAATTTATTTAGCTGAATTATTAGTTAGTGAATTAAGTTGCATTCAGTTTTTGATTGTCCCGCAATTTGTATAGACTAGGTTTAATCATTTAACTTTGAGATGGGACAGTGGCTGTTGCGTGTGTTACACATAATAATGTAGTCATAACACTTTAACGGCCACTTTCAAAAGTTAGCTGTGTCCTGGTTAAGTTACTTACTTTTTCTTTATGCGGTAAGAAATCTGACACAATTTCGGGTGCATCCTAATTTAGGACAATGGCTGTTGCGCGCGTTACATGTAAATATAACCAAACTTTATAGCGCGCGCTTTGTGTCCCAACCGGAAGTCTTTTCCAGAGAATGATATAATATCTAACTTGTTTGTGGCACCCTTTAAAAAGCCCAATTCACACTTCAGGTTTAGGATTTACGATTTAAGGTTTTAGGTTTAAGATTTAAGATTTAAAGTTTAAGGTTTAAGGCTATCGAATCACACTTCTTGTTTCAGATTTAAGGTTTATACTTTTGCAAACGCATTTTTTCTGAACAATGCTTTCGGAATTAGATTTTCTAATGATAAATTTAAGCGTTTAATGGTTACCAAACATTTATTGGCACACAAATAGACATAAAAACATTTTAAAGTTTTTTTTCTAAATTATGATAACGTTTTTTTTTTCTAAATTAATAAGAAAATCAAAATAAAACCAAAAAATTATTAGCACTTGGTTTCGATTAAAAGAGCTCTAAAGGTTAAGGTCCTAATTCGATTTTTTAACATTGCTTATTTATAGTGCCTACAAATGTAGTTTTTTCCGCTCTTATTATTTTATACCAAAAAGATTATTTTCAATTGTGCTTAATTTAGTTGTTAACTGCCACTCCCCATTTTGGTTTTTGAGGCCAGATAGTTTCATAACCCTGAGCCCAAAATGATCCAAAATTTATAGCCATAATCATACATAGTTTAAAGAAACTTTTTTCTATTTCTAATTTTATCTTTTTTTTTTGGAAATTTTGAGTTAATTACAATGCTTGCTTACGATTTTTTGGGAAGAAGGGGATGTCCGAAAAGATGTAAATAAAATAGTAAATAGTAAATAATAGTAAAAAAATATTAAATAGTAAATAATTTAAAAATAGTAAATAAATAGTAAATATTAGTAAATAGTAAATATTCCGAAAAAATAGTAAATAATGCTAAAGTAAAGGTAATAAAAATTGAATTAATAGAAAAGAACTACATTATAAAAAATTAAATACATAAATCGCGTCGCCAGGTTTGCATCTTTATAATTCTTATTTATGTGTTCAGTAAAGACAAATTGCATGAGGCTGAGTCACTTTTTAATTCTAGTGAACTGAACGCACAGTGACTAAAGACAGTTTACACCAGACTGATCCACTTCTAGATTGGCCGGGGTAACAGGGACCAATTAAATCCGACCAGAAAATATACAGCGAATCAGCGCTGAGTGGATAGGAATGCGTTTGTAAATGTCGTGTTCGCCGTGATGGGGGACACCACGTCGTGCAACCTTTTATAACCGCGCAGTTTTGTCATGTGCGCAGCGGTGGGCCTGCCCTACTTGAAGTGAATCATCCTCTCGTAAACCCACTTTAATCTTATTTCAGTTTGTAAAAGTCAATCAACATTCTACAGTTGGGAACCTGCTATTTCGGTATGTCGATGAATAAACCATTGAAACAATTAGAGTTTGATTTACTATTTTTGATTGACATACACATAAGTGCCTCAACCTTATGCAAATCTACAACTATGAGATTGAGAATATTTAGTTTTGTTTCTCTACCAACTTCGCCCTTTTACTGAACACCTTAGTGTGTACATTTCAGGCATTTCAATGATTATGAGCTTAAATAGGCTGTATATATTAAAGAAGTATACACAAAATATAATAATCGAAACCTTAATCGAAACCTAAAATATGGCCTGAAATTAATCGTTATTGAAACCTTAATCGAAATTATTTGAATAATCTAATCTAAATCGTAATTGAAACTAAACTTAGACCAATAATCTAATCTTTAACTTAATCTAAACTACCAATCGGTTAATTTTCAATCCCTAGGTCACGCCCTTAATTTCAGCCTGGAAGACTTTAGCTTTAGTCTGCTTACAATTTATTTCGTTGTCTTCTAGAAGGAATGAATAGACAGTAGCCTTCACGACAAAATGAGTCATAATCATTATATAAAAAAACGCGGTTGTGATACTTTTTACGTTTTAAAACCCAAAGAGATCAACGTAACGATTAACAGACATAGAGATTGAATACACACTTTGATTTGTGAGATTTATTCCACCCTATAGTGACGACACAAATCTTTGGTAACTCATCTTCCTTACGACATTATTAATGAATGTGACTGTGAATAGTTACCTTTTGCCTGACAATGCTTTTAAATTTAAAAAGTTTCACAATAAATTATTATGATTATAACTCCTTTTATCACGAACACGTGAATAAGACAACAAAAACTAATCAAAAAAAGCAAAATGATCTTAGTTATAAATATTCTTACTAACTAATGCAAGTATAATTCTATGTAAAAATTTTACTATAAATTATTTAAACAAAACAAAAAAAGTTAAAAACTTTTGCAACTTTTGGATAAAAAAACTGGAATTAAAACAAATAATTTTTTAAATGAACAAGTATTCAGATATACAATACAGTACGTTAAAGCAATTTTAGTAGTGTTCCTAAAAAAAGCAAAATGATCTTAGTTATAAATATTCCTCTCTCTTAACTTTGTTTGCGGAAAGTCATGTACAAATAAATCATTGTTGGTAAAAATTAAAATGTTGTTTGTAAACTTTTACGAAAACCTTATTGTTTATAAAGCTTCTTTTTCCCACATATTACAGTTGTCCATTTAGCCTAGTGCTCTCTAAAAAATAATCGTTTGAAACTACGAACTTTAGGGTAAATACTACGAATTTAGTTGCGAAAAATTGACCATTCAAGGATTTCGTAGATTTTACAAGATTTTTCGTAAATCTGACGAAATATTGTGTAACGAGTTTTAAACAATTTTTTCGTATTTTCCTTGCGGAAAAACGTGCTACGAAATATTTTGTTGCGTAATGTACTTGCTTACAATTTGTTTTGTTGCTGTTTTCTAGTAGGACTAAATAAAAAGCGCCTCTTAGGCAGAATGTGTCATAATCTTTATTAAATAAATGTGTCTGTGACACACTTTTGTTTGAAAATACTGTCAGTATAAAATTAACAATTAAAAGTTACTACAATACTTAAAATAAAACAAAATGTTTTAAATTATTTCGGATATCGTAGTTTATGAATAGATATATATATATATATATATATATATATATATATATATATATATATATATATATATATATATATATATATTATTATGACAGTATTTTCAAATGATTTAGGGTCGATGAAGCCTAGAAAACTTAGATCCAAAAATAGGGAGCTTTTGGAGCCGTAAGTGAGGAACTTGGAGCCAAACTTAAAAATAGCTAAAACGTTTACCTAAGCCAATTGTTTGCTGCTCCAAGTTCATAAAAATTTCCGATGGCTCCAAGCTTCAGGCCCTGCTTGTGCCTCTAAAGGCCCGTACCATTTTAAACGGAAAAAAATTTCACAGTAACTTTTATTTAATAAAATGATTTTGACTTATTCTGCCATATAGTGTTTAGCAGGGACACAAAATTGTATTCAATTCAAAATTTTTAGTTTAAATATTCCTACTAAATAATGTAATTATATTTGGACGAAAAAATTTACTATAATTAAAAAAAAACATCAACTCATCAAAATATGGACCAAAACCGAGTTTAGTAAACATAAAATATACAATATGTAATATGGGCATTTTAAGAAATCTACCACAATGCCTACACATCTATTTAATATGCAAAATATTTAGTGGATTTCATGAAACACTTTTTGAACGCAGAATACGTAGATATAAATTGAAAAATACAATAATAGAAAATAAATACTTCGCAGTATCTATTTTCAACGTGAATATATCTAATAAAAACAAAAAACTTTAAAAACATATCGCAACAAGTTAAACCTTTGTCTACCAAATTTTTTTCTGTTCCAATGTTCATCAAAGTTTACACCTTTTTTCGCTCAAATATCAGTGCACGAAAAATGACACTCCAAAAATGTTTGAAAAGAAGTTTTAAGGTAAAATATTTCTATATAAAAGTGCGGAACCTTGTCGAACTTTTTGTCTTCGATTTTGAGAATTTTTTTTAAAAACTTTACCCCTACCCCCAATAGCACACAAAAAACTTTTTTATCAAAATATCTTTGGTGGTATAGGAGATGTGACCCCCAAAAATATCGTTTTTTCGATTTCTGTACTTGAAAGATTTTTTAATAAGTACAAAACTTTATTATAAAAGTTTTTCCAAAAGAAAGCGACTATTTTTTTCTTTAATTTGATACCTTGATCGTTAAGATTGGTGCAGTATTTGTCGAGATATTGCGTTTTCTGTACAAAAAACCTGCGATTTTTTACTAAAAATACGAAGTGACGGCAAAAAAATTTTGGGCAAACTTAATTTGGGGGGGGGGTTTTTTTTTTTTTTTTTGTTTTTTGGGTTTTGGTTTTTTGTTTTTTTTTTTGTTTTTCTGGTTCCCCCCCATTTTCCCTCCCTGTATTTGCTTTTAATCAAATTACTGCCGTCGTTTGGTTTTTTAACAAAAAAATCGAGGGTTTTTGGGAGGAAACACAATATTTTGACAAATACTGCACCAATCTTAACAATCAAGGTATCAAATTAAAGTAGAAAGTCGCTTTCTTACAGTAAAACTTTTATAATTTAAAATTCGATACTCATTGAGAAATCTTTTAGCTATAAAATTTCAAAAAACGCGATTTTTGGGGGGTCATATCTCCCGCAAACAGATATTTTTGCGAAAAAAAATTTTCACAAGAAATCGTCAAAATCGAAGACAAAAAGTTTGAATCGGCACCGCACCTTTAAACACTTTTTTCTCCAGCATGTAAAGCTTTGGTATACAGTCATAATGAAAAATAGGTACATATTTCTTCATTTCGTTACTTTTATTGCTAATTTTAGCAAATTATTTATCAAGAAATTAATCTTTTAGAAAAAATGGCGATTTTTTTCTCAACATTTTTGAAAAACGTGAGGATGGGAAGCAGAAAACTCGTTGAAAGCACAAATCTTATTTTTTTTAAATTTAATTTACGTTTAGGGTATGTCCTCTCAAAACGTGCAAGATTTAGAAACAACCAATTTTAAAATACTAAAAATGTGTACAAAAAATTTTTGAGAGACTAAAATTTAGTACTTTTACAAATACAAGGTACATTTTTTATTGATGAGTATTATAAATTAAATTAAATTCGTTCAAAGTGGACGGGTTTTGCTGAAATTTCACTTACAAAATTAGACTGGCTTTGAAAGTAGATTATATTTCGTCGTTGGTGTGTGAGCAAAAATTTAATTTCTTAATTTAAATAATTTTATAATTAAAAATGTCCTATTAATTTTTCCTACAAAAATCGATCGAATCATTTTTAACAAAAGATGATTATTAACAAAATCCACGAAATTTATAGTTTTAAACTTGTTTTTTTCTTTCAGTTTAGTGTTTGTTAAATTTTCCTGCATATAAAAAAATGTACCAGTTAGGATTTTGAAACCGAAAATTTATTTTCAAAAACCTGAAATGTTTTTTTAAATCCAATTCAGTAGTCTTCTTAATTGGAACTGTTGTAGATTAGGAGCAGCCGCGTTAGCTCGGATTCATTATTGTTATTCATTATTGTTTTGATTTCAATACTCGAAATATCCACAAGGAGTGCGATTTCTCCCAGAATAAAATAGGTTTTACCAAAGGTTACCAGTTTGATCTTCTTCTTTAAGTTAGGCTGAAACAATATATTTACTTAATCATTATTTATTTTAAAATATTTATGTAAGACAGTTTTTAATAATAAATAACTCTCTGCGGTTTAAATAAAATCTCATTTTTGGTACGCTTAAATTAAACGATCAATAAACGGCTTAATTTTTTTTGCTCTTTATTATTAAAATTAAAAAAAAGTTTTAAATGCATCAATATTATAAAATTGTTGGTTGTTACAATTATTGAAGTAACAAGATACAGATAATAGATAGTTCTAAGAATAAGTAACCGATATGTTTGAATGTGTACAAAAAACAAGAAATCTACGACTTTTTTTGTCGTTTTAAGGGTTTTATCACAACTAATAACAGTATTATTCGTAAAATATGGAAAACCATTTAAACCTACGAGTTTAAACCGTTAGTCTGTAAAACTCTAATTATACGAATTGTTTTGTAATTTAGTTGAATGCCTATATATATAGTTAAACAAAGTCTTGTTTTAGTAAAAAGATTAAAATTAACGTCATTTAGCAAAAAGAAATTATCCAAATAATGGAAAATCATACAAAGCGCTATGTATTTTGAACATAATAAAACAACAAAAAAATTAATATACAGTGAGATCAATATTCAACTTATACAATGACAATTCTTAATTAAAAAATACAAAAGAAACCAACAAAAGGCTAAAAAATTTAAAAAAGTAGTTGGCTTTTACAAAGAGTTTATAAATAATTTTATAAATTAAATTAAGAGTTTTTGCTTAGAAATAGATAAAATCTTGGCGGGCAATAGATGAGAAAATGTGTATGCTACAAAATTGAATGTATTTAATAACAAAAACTTTAAAAAATTGAACCGAAACGATACATGTTATAATATGACCAAAAATATATAATACTATATATTATATTAATGAAAAATATGCCACTCAGTCTCAGAAGCGAAAAGATTTGGTGTCATTTTTTGAGCACTGCCATTAATTTTTGTGCGCATAAAATGGCAAAACAACTGCTCTTATTGAGGCATGTGTCGTGTAAATGGGCACTGCTCAAAATGTAGCAGTGTTTTTGCGCATATCCTAGCATTATAACTTGAACGCACTGCATTTTGAAGCACACTGCACTTTTTTAGCAATTTATGCGCATATATGCGCATATACTGAACATAAAATGGCACAACCGCGGGAAACAAAAAAATAAACCCACTAAAAAAGTTTGTATTTTGTGTACAGTGTGCAAACGAAGTAGTGGTTTTTTAGTGGATTTATTTTTTTTGTTTCCCGCGGTTGTGCCTTTTTATGTGCAGTATATGCGCATACATACGCATAAATTGCTAAAAAAGTGCAGGAACATGACGTTCATGCGATCCGATGGTACGACATGCGAAAGGTACAACACGACGATTTTAGTAGAGAGTTGAGTAAGACATGACGGTTCCAAAAAGGTGTTTGACTGCACCTGTAGCAACGCTGACAAAAACAAAACTAGTACAGCATAATAATGAGTGCAAATAAAATTAAATAAAACCACAAAAAGAAAATGATTTTAAAGATTTTGATGTTTTAAATCAAAAATAATTATTAAAATTTTGTAGTTTTTGAATTTTTTGAAAAATTTGATTTAATTTCTTTAAACAATATAAAACCAGTCTGATTTAACAAAGGACTTATGTTAAAAATTGTAAGCAATCTCGTTTTGCTATTCTAAATTCCAACACATATCGCTGCTACAAATATCTGATTTTGATTCCGAAACCTATACCTGCGTTCATTACTGTTATACTGAACGAAATGCGGTTATGTTCCAGGTTGCGGTTACAGGTTTTGGTTAAATTAAAAAAATAAAGTTGTTAAAATTATTGCTCTTTTGTACTCTGTTTTGTTCTAGGAAAGTTTAGCATTGTTAAAACATACATTTATATCCCATGTTTACATTTAAAACGAAATTTAAAAGCTATACATTATACTTAATAGCAGTAACAAAACCGAAATTTGATATTTAAAATGTAACAATATTTCAATGCGTAGAAATCACACTATTTACGTCGTGTCGTACCCTCTTGGGATCGTCGTGTCGTAGGACCGTCAAGTTGTGAGTCGCAGAACCATCGTGTCGTAGACCTCGCCATACCCGCACTTAATTTGTTTTATGATATAGGGTAACTATAAACGACTGTAAAATATTAAATAACAAACCTGGGATTTTTTCAGAAAGAAAATGTGATTTCATTTCGTTTGCAGCACCGTTCAGGTCATTCCAAATAACGAGTAAAAGTCGTTGTAGATTTACAATGAATTCACCTTTTTTGTATACGTTTTTCTGTAGCTTTGCAATTTTTTTTCAGAAACAAATATCTTTGGAGCGGAGTCGTGGTGAATCAGAGTGCATAAAGTTTTTATTTAATATTTTTTACGTTTAAAAACGAGTCATAGCAGTCAAAAATTATTTTTCGCGTATTGTTCTAATATCAAACCATAAAATATTTTGTATATTCATAAATGATTTTAAAATCAGTTCCAAATCAAATTTATATCATTTCAAAACAAAATATAATAAATAATATTTTAACAAAATATTCAAACAAACATTTCAGAAAAAAAAGGTTCAATCATAAAGTACGTACGTACGCCAGCCAAAGAAATAACGATTCTGGGTATTCGTAGTATTCCTTAACATACCAACTCGTAGTTTTAAACTACTAAAAGAATCGTAGATTTTCAAAATCACGATGATTTTGCAATTTTTAACGAAGTATTTCGTATTTTTCTGTTAACAAATTTTATTTGTGAGGAAAATCTACGATTCGTTTTTAGAGAGTGGTTAGAGTCTGGGACTTGCATGCGAAGGTCTGAGGTTCGATTCCCTCCACAGACATTTTTTTAATTTTTCCAGAACAGTTTGTAAAATTTACAACCAAGTTTCTTGTCCCATTAGAAAGTGACGTTTTTGTAAACTATGCAAATGTTTTAGTGAAAAAAGTGCAAACAAGGTTAAAAGAAACTAATGCAGTTATAATTCGATGTTAAAATTTTACTATGAATTATTTAAACAAAACAAAAAAAAGTTAAAAACTTTTGCAACTTTTGGATATAAAAAAACTGGAACTAAAACAAATAATTTTTTAAATGAACAAGTATTCAGATATACAATACAGTACGTTAAAGCAATTTTAGTAGTGTTCCTAAAAAAAGCAAAATGATCTTAGTTTAGCTTTGTTTGCGGAAAGTCATGTACAAATAAATCATTGTTGGTAAAAATTACAATGTTGTTTGTAAACTTTTACGAAAACACTATTGTTTATAAAGCCTCTTTTTCCCACAAATTACAGTGGTCCATTTAGCCTAGTGGTTAGAGTCTGGGACTTGCATGCGAAGGTCTGTGGTTCGATTCCCTCCGCAGACAATTTTTTTAATTTTTCCAGAACAGTTTGTAAAATTTACAAACAAGTTTCTTGTCCCATTAGAAAGTGACGTTTTTGTAAACTATTCAAATGTTTTAGTGAAAAAAGTGCAAACAAGGTTAAGAGAAACTAATGCAGTTATAATTCGATGTAAAAATTTTACTATGAATTGTTTAAACAAAACAAAAAAAGTTAAAAACTTTTGCAACTTTTGGATAAAAAAACTGGAACTAAAACAAATAATTTTTTAAATGAACAAGTATTCAGATATACAATACAGTACGTTAAAGCAATTTTTAGTAGTGTTCCTACCTTCCAATATCATGCTCCAAAGCTTTGGACATTTAAAGTAAAACGAGCTCCAGAGCTGCGCCCCTAAATAAACGATTTTAAGCTTATTTAAAAGAAGAGTATAGGGGGAGGTTGTTTTATTATGAGTTAGGAAAATTAAATTTAGAGTTACTCTGTTTGCATTTCTAGCGTTTTAAAAAAATTTAATTTGCTAAAAAAATTTGACAAAATAATGTATGGCATCACTGTTAAATTATTCATGAAATGAATACAAAAAATAGATCCGAGCTCCACAGCTCTAGGGGTTGCTCCGGAGCTCCTAAAATTGAAACTCCGCCCCGTAGCTCCAGGAAACATTTTAAGGCAAAAAATTCGGGTATTTATGTTAAGCGCAAATACACTATTAATTACTTTAAAAAAAAGTAAACGATACCGACATTTTGATTAGAAATAGACACAACTAAACTGAAACTTACAATTTTAAATAAACAAGTCCGCAGATATACGACGAAAGGTAAAGCTTAAAGTTTTAGAGGAATAAATTTTACATATATATATATCGTATATATTTTCCTAAAACTAAAAAATTCATCTATAATTGCTTTGTAAACACCAAAAAGTCAAAAAACTATAGCTTTTTAACATTTTGATTGGGAAACTTACATAATTATGCAAAAAAACACATAATTTTTAAACCCACACATCTTATTTTAACGCTAAAAACTGTATTATATTTTTTTAACAAAAACATTCAGCAACATGTAAAAAAACATACGTAAACTAAAACAAAATTTTTTAACAGCACATGTTCTAATTAGAGAGGTTCCACGGAGCTCCATCCTATTGTTATACCAATTTCATAAATAATTAAAGAGTGATGGAATCGATTATTATGCTATAATTTCTTTGTAAACTAAATTTTTTCCAAAACTTATTTAGAACAATAAAAATTCACCTACAAACACAAATAGAGTAGTTTATAAGGTTGTTCAAGCTTAGATAAGCCAAAAATCATTTATTTAAGGGGCGGAACTCAGGAGCTTTGGAGCTTCCTCCGCTTTAAATGACCGAAGCTCTGATGCATGTTATTGTAGGGTAGAAAAATGACTAAAGGTAAACCCAACGTGGCTGCAACAGTTGTTCGTTGGAATAAAAATGCCCCTATTAATTAACCACTCAAATCATGAGAATCTGACGTCACTTTATCAAACAAATAGTCTGTATTAAATAAAGTGACGTCAGATTCTCGTGATTTGAATGGTTACTTCATGGGGCATTTTTTAATCCAACGAACAACTGTTGCAGCCACGTTGGGGTTACTTTTAGTTTTTATATTCAACTAAATTTTTACACCGTTTCAACGCTTTTTCAGTACAAAACCTTCTATTTATTTACTCTACCAATTAAAACACTCTAATTTTTCGAAAAACAAATTCAGAAAACTACAGCTACATTTTAATTAAAAAAACCAAGCATAGAGGAAAATTTATTATAGATGACCTTAATGATGCATTATTAAGTCCTGCAAATTTCGATTTATTCTCCATTGAGCTAAAAAATTACATTTACTTAATTTTTATTTTGTAACTTTTTTTTATTTGTGAACGCAGAACGCGTGTCTTAAGATGTGTTTTTGAGCCAACATTTTAATCTTCATGATTTTTGATAAAAATTTTATTTTGTCCTTCAAAACATATTCAATATTTTTTGTTAAAGTATGTTTAACAATTTAAGAAAAGCAAAAGTAGTAATTAAAGTTTTTGCCCTACAGAGGCAGGTCATAAGTTTAACAATATCAGTAATATATACTAGCCTTGAAAAATGCTCTAAGAATAGAGCAGAAAAAGAGGCGATTTTCCCCGGGCGTATGTTTAGACAGACAGAGACAAGATGTTTTGACTTTTTGATGTTTTACGAAGCAATCATAGATGATTTTTTTAGTTTTAGGTAAATATATACGATATATATATATATGTAAAATTTATGCCTCTAAAACTTTAAGTTTTATCTTTCGTCGTATATCTGCGGACTTGTTTATTTAAAATTGTAAGTTTCAGTTTAGTTGTGTCTGTTTCTAATCAAAATGTCGGTATCGTTTACTTTTCTTTAAAGTAATTAATAGTGTATTTGCGCTTAACATAAATACCCGAATTTTTTGCCTTAAAATGTTTCCTGGAGCTACGGGGCGGAGTTTCACTTTTAGGAGCTCCGGAGCAACCCCTAGAACTGCGGAGCTCGTATCTTTTTTTGTATTCAATTCATGAAGAATTTAACAGTGCCATACATTATTATGTCAATTTTTTTTAGCAAATTAATTTTTTTTAAAACGCTAGAAATGCAAACAGAGTACCTAACTCTAAATGTAATTTTCCTAACTCATAATAAAACAAACTCCCCCTACTCTTCTTTTAAATAAGCTTAAAATCGTTTATTTAAAGGCGCAGCTCTGGAGCTCGTTTTACTTTAAATGTCCAAAGCTCTTGAGCATGATATTGGAAAGTATGCTTTAACGTACTGTATTGTATATCTGAATACTTGTTCATTTAAAAAATTATTTGTTTTAATTCCAGTTTTTTATCCAAAAGTTGCAAAAGTTTTTAACTTTTTTTGTTTTGTTTAAATAATTCATAGTAAAATTTTTACATCGAATTATAACTGCATTAGTTAGTAGGAATATTTATAACTAAGATCATTTTGCTTTTTTTGATTAGTTTTTGTTACCTTATTCACGTGTTCGTGATATAATCATAATAATTTATTGTGAAACGTTTTAAATTTAAAAGCATTGTCAGGCAAAAGGTAACTATTCACAGTCACATTCATTAATAATGTCGTAAGGAAGATGAGTTCCCAAAGATTTTATGTAGTGTCGTCACTAGGGTGGAAAAATCTCACAAATCAAAGTGTGTATTCAATCTCTATGTCTGTTAATCGTTACGTTGATCTCTATGGGTTTTAAAACGTAAAAAGTGTCACAACCGCGTTTTTTATATAATGATTATGACTCATTTTGTCGTGGAGGCTACTGTCTATTCATTCCTACTAGAAGACAACGAAATAAATTGTAAGCAGACTAGTGTTGTAAAAAGTATTGATTTTGGATTATTTTAAGTAAAAGTAATTTGAAAAATTTTAATTTAAGTAAAGTACAAGTTTATTTAAAAAAAATTCAGAAGCTGTTCGTTAAAACTTGACGGCAATAGAAGGAAAAAAGTAAAAATACATTAGTATTACATGTGTAATTTTAAAACAAAATTTAGAAGTTTTACATTAAAACTCGATGGTAATAGCAGATAGAAAAACGTTCATTTTCCAATTAAAAAAGGAACATAGTCTTCAGCTGTAGGAGACGCATTATGTACTCAGGACTATCATGTCGCGGGACCGTCATGTCGCACTGCGAAATCGGTGTTGTACCCTCTCAGAACCGTCGTGTCGCGGGACCGTCAAACGGTTTTTACGATTGTTTTTTGAGATTTACGACTTTTTTTGCTATTTTTATAGTCTTTTTACTGTTAATAACAGTATTCTTTGTAGAATTTTGAAAAGCGGTTAAAGCTAAGAATTTAATTAGCTATTTTATAATACTCTAATTCTACGAATTACTTTGTTATTTAATTAGTATATCGAGTAAAATAAGAAAAATATAGTTGAAAACATTTATTTAACGCGATTTAATAAAAATAAAAATAAATAATGAAAAAATAATCGAAAGAATATATATGTGTAAGTAATTACCAAAAAAACTTGCAAATACGTCAAATGAGAATCTGAAAACAATAACCCTCACAGAGTTGTAAAAACATCCGGTAGCCTCCCAACGTGGTTATAGGTCAGAACCCTTGTCAGTGGGGTGCAGAATTTCCCCAGGGAAAAGTTTTTGTTTAAAGTGCCAAAAAATTCCTGGAAATCTGATTTTGACTGTATTTTTTCATGAAAACTTTAGGTAAGTATAATTTTTATTAAAACCATTTTTATTAAAACGACGGTTGGGCTCATCTAGCTAACTACTAAGCAAAGTGAGTTAAATGAGATGAAATTACAAAGCTTACAATTCAGGGAATTATCATAAAAGGATTGAATTTCAAAAAATTAACAAATTAATCTGAGAAATAGAGATATAATTATTTGTCAGCCGTATGGCTGACATGGGTTACTTGTGTCCAAAAAAATTTTCAGCAAAATTCCTACTATAGAAGTGTTTTTTTTAATTTCGTTTTATTGCTAAAATTTTTGAAATAAAAAATAAAAAGACGTAACAGTAGAGATATTGTTAAAAACTTTCCGTGCTTATCATGAAACTTTTGATTTTGGACTGGGTCCGTTTTTTACGCAGACCGGTGTGCGTAAAAACGGTCCCAGTCCGTTTTTATCATCGGAAAATGGACTGGGTCCGTTTTTATCATCAAAAAGGACCGTTTTGATCATCGAAAAAGTGGACTGGGTCCGTTTTTATTACCGGAAAGGTCCGTTTTTGTCATTGAAAAAATGGACCCAATTCACTTTTCGATGATCAAAACGGACCCAGTCCAAAGTTTTATAAAAACTGACTCGGAATTATGGTACGTCTGCTGTGTTGTAAATTAGAAACAAACTAACTTCTATCAAATGACTAAAATGCTATCGTTTATTAATACTGTTTGTTCACCAATGGAGTTCGTCCGCTGCCACGGCGAACTAAAGAAATTGTGTGCGTGAACAAAACAAAAAATAATGTGAAATAATGTAGAAATCTAAGCATTGCACAAATAATGTGCGTTCAAAGTGGATGAAAAATAGGGGGCAACTTCTAGAAATAGTTTGGAGTAAAACGTAATTCAAAATTTTAAGCAAATGAAAAAAATTGATGTTTTTAAAAGAAATGCAAATAAAAAAAATCCTGAATTAGTTTATTAACCAAATACAATTTAAAGTATTGATTATATTTGTGTCTAACTAATTCCACACTTTTATTAAAATCTGAGCGAATCAATTTTTTTGATTTTAATTATATTTTTTTTATTTATTGGTTCCACTTGATGAGGGTGGAAGGTAACAAAGTTTTTCACAAAAAATGAATGTCAAAAATTGAAACAGCAGTTTTAATTACTTTAGTAAAAATTATTTAAAAAAGTTCTGTCGTCAAAATCTAACTGTGGTGTTCCACCTTAAGCCATAAACTTCCATTCTTATCCATCATAGCTTTCGTTTTGCTTTGGCTTAGGATAACTTAAGAAAAGAATGAGTTTAACCAGAAGAAATCGAATCGCCAGGCTAGAAATAGAGATTGCAGCTCTGCAGCAGAAGTTGGAGGATGTGGAGGAGAGGCTCGCCCAGATAGAGGAGGCACGGGCTTCTGGTGTCGATGTTGAGCTGGTCTCCACGGTTTGTCAAATGTATTTAATCGTTTAATACCTATGATGGACAGTTATTTCCAGCGCATGGAGGTCTGAAAAAAACATGAGACTATGCTGGTTGTTTCTGGCCTTCCGGAGAATAATAACAATGAAAAGGAAAAGGAAAACGTGGCTGAGTTATTAATAACTCTTGATAGTAGTGATACGGGTGAAGTCATGCACCCAATTGAAATTTTTTGTATTGGAAGAGCTAGTGACCGCCCCAGGCTGCTGAAATTTAGGTTAATTAATAAAGATATTCCTAATAAGTTAGTTTATTCAGGCGGTCGCCTAAGGGTTTCCACCAAATATGACAAAAATTTTTGTAAGACCGTTACTGACTGAGAAACAGGGAGTCTGTCAAAAAGAGTTGCTTGGCAAACTTCAGGAGCTAAGAGAGCACAACAAAAAAGTTTCACTTCGATATTTTGCTGATGGTTATCCATTTTTTGTTGAAATCACTCTCAAGGATCCCCTAAAGGTTTCAAAATAGGATATTTCGCGACTTAATTGCCATTATAGTAAACTAAAGCTTATACCTAGTATAAAAATTTTGCGTATGAATGCAAAAAGCCTTGCTAACTCCTTAGACGAGCTTGATGTTCTGATTTCAGGAGATAGCCTTCTCAGGTGATGTTGATATATGCAATATATATGCAATAATGCAATGCAATATATGCAATAAAATAAAGTAGTTAAAGTTGAAATGGAGGAAAATTATGATGCAATAGAACTAGTAGCGGTTGACATTATTCTACAGAAGTCATCTAAACTGAGATTCATTGGTATTTATAGAGAACCTAGTACTAGCAAAAAAAGACAATCTAATATTTGAGTTAATTAGGAATTTAACAGAAAACTTTGTAAGAACCATTGTTTTAACTGGAGATTTAAATCTGCTAAGGGTAGATTGGTCTTCAGATAAAATAACTTCAAACACGCAAAATGAAAATAATTGGTTTGAGTTTCATATTGAGCTAGATATGTATCAGCTTGTTTCACAACCAACTCGTGAGAATAATTATCTGGATCTTTTGTTCACAAACGATAGAGAAATTTTTAATAATGTCACTGTTGTGCTAAGTTTTTCACAATCAAACCATGACACTATTTTATCTGAAATTAATCTTAAAATATTTGACAATCCTAAAAATAAGATTAAAAACTACATACCTGATTTTTTAAAAGCAGATTATGATATGCTAAGTTTGTAGTTATCTACAATCAACTGGAAAATTTTGATTGAGGAATGGATATTTTGTTGTTAGGAATCAATAGACATGTCCCTGGAAAAAATTATTTACAAACAAAAAAAAATTGTACAATATCCAATACATATAAAAAAACTACAAAATCAAAAAGAAAAACTTTGGCATAAGCGTAATATTGATTAAAAATCAAGATCAGAGTACAAAATAATTAGCAAAGTATACAAAAATAAAGTTAGAGATTTTAACACTAATAACGAAACAAAAATTTTAAACAATTTTTAAACATTTTTTATAAACTTGTTAACAGTAATATTTAAACAAAACAAACTATCCCACCAATTAAAAGAGATGATAGAACTTTTGTAACTGAAGAGTTTGAAAAAAGTTGAACTTTTTGGTAATTATTTTGCTTCCGTTTTTACTGATGATGATATTACTTTAATTCAATTTAATTTAATTCAAATTTTAATTCACCAAATATTGGAAAGTTGGACAACAACATTTACCACAAAAAAAGGTATTTAAAGCCCTAAAAAGTTCCCAAACAAATTGTCTCAAACACCTGATTGTTTTCCAGCTTACTTTTTAAAACGCTTGGCTAAAGTTATTGCTGAACCTTTGGCAAAATTCTTTTAGATGTCTTTTGATTTTGGAAAATTACCACTTGATTGTAAGATAGCTTTATTGGGAAAAAACTTACTGTTTAAAAAAGGCACCAAAAGCCTAAAAGAAAATTATCGTCCAATTTCACTTACATCTTTTTCTTGTAAATTTATGGAACGGCTTGTCAAATAAGAACTTCTTGTCTTTTTCCATATCATTTTGTCAAGGTTTCAACATGGTTTTATGGCAAAAAGTTCTACAATAACACAGCTGTCGGAATCCTTTAATGAGTGGACGCAAGCAATAAAAGATAAACTTTTAACTGATGTGATTCATTGCAAAGAGTTAATTTGTAAATATAAGCTTTGTAATAATGTACTTGCAACTACAGAATCGTTGCGTGACCTAGGTGTTTATATGTCTCATAATATGAAATTCTCTAAACACTGTCAAATCACAGCAAAAAAAGCAATGAGAGTAACATCAGTAATTTTTAGAACATTTAACTCAAACAGTAGAAATAATCTCTTCAGTTTGTATAAGTTCTATGTTATACCAATTCTCGAGTACGCTAGTGCAGTTTGAAACCCTTATTTAAAAAAAGATAAACACATTTTGGAAAAAGTGCAACAAAATTTCACTAGGAGGTTGTATTATAAATGCAAGTTGTTACCTGTTTGTTATGAACAAAAACTGGATTACCTAGGTTTAGAAAGATTAAAAGAGCAAAGGGACAAAACTGATTTACATGAGTGGTTTAAAATTATACATTGCTTAAACAATTTGCAAGCCAATGATTTTTTTAAGTTTAACCTGCAGCCCACCCGTGGTCATCCTTTAAAATTGGCAGTTAACGATAGCCGAATTAATGCAAGGAAATTTTTTTTTGCAAATAGGGTTATACCTTGGAACAATCTATTCCCATTTCAAGTATTTGTCGATTCTTTGGATGCATTCAAGAAAAGTTTTAAAACTGACTTAAATAAACGCTCTTCTTAAGCCTTTAAAGTGATTTCAGATAGCTCTATTCATTGATATTTTGTTAGGATTGCATGTAGTGTATGTTTGCGGCGATTAAGTTGCAGATTTGATGTTGTTGATTTAAAAAAAAAAGAAAAAAAGAAAAGAATAATGTTTTAAAATATAATAATAGTTTTAAAACTGACTTAAATAAACGCTCTTTTTAAGCCTTTAAAGTGATTTCAGATAGCTCTATTCATTGATATTTTGTTAGAATTGCGTGTAGTTTATGTTTGCGGCGATTAAGTTGCAGATTTAATGTTGTTGATTGAAAAAAATAAAAGAAAAAAAGAAAAGAATAATGAAATGATGAAACAGTAGAATTAAACTATGCATATACTATGCTTAGTAAATTATTAATTCTGTTATCGGATCATTAAAAAAAAAACTTCCTGGGGAAAAATTCATGGACATTTTTATACTGGACAACGCATTTTCATCCTATGGGTTTTGGAACTTAAGAAAAAATTTGTTTTTGCATTGGCTCAGACTTATTGCAAAAAGTAATTAGGCAGGTTTTTAAAAAATGATACATCCTATTTAGAAAGGGGTTTTTTCTATAAAGAAATGATTGATTTGTCCCCCACCCACAAAAGATATGGGTAAAGGAGATATATTGAAAGCGGGGGTTGGAGAATGGGAGAAGGAGAGAGAGGTTTTAAAGAATTTGGAATGAAAACATTAACCCGGGCAAAACCTTTTTCACAAAAGGGTTATCCCTTTTGTGAAACTGTGTTGTCCAGGAAAATGTGTTCCTTTTGTAAAAACCTATGGACGTTGAAAATTAAAATTTTTTTTATCTTTGAATTGGCTCAAACTTATTGATAGGAGTAATTATATAATGTAAAGCCAAATTTTTTTTTATGGTGTGATTAGGGAAGGTTTATTTGGGCTGTCCTTTTTTTTTTTTTAAGCATCGACTACCACCCTCCCCCCCCCCAGACAAGGGATGGGGCGGGATGGGATATAGTGGTGGAGAATTCGGGGGGGGGGGGGTGGTAAGGGGGGGGGGGAGGTAGGAAAAAATTGCAAGAATATTCTTAGCCTGAACAAAACATTTGCACAAAACAGGTGCCCTATGGACTTTGTTATATACCCATTAACTAAGAAAAACACCACTTAAATCCACCAAAATCCACTTAAAACCACCACCGTCAAATCCAATTTTGGGGTCTTGGGGGGGGGGGGTGTGTCAAACGTGGGAAACGAAAATGGCGCACAACACCAGAAAGACTTCAGTGACATCTGATATTGAACAATTGCGATCAAAGGTATCGGACCTCGAGCTGGAGCGGGAAGAACTTCTTAAAAGAATTAAAATTCTGGAAGATGGTCAAAACAAAGCTCCAGTTCCAGCCATCGATGCTGACATGATTGCCAGTATCTGCTCCAAAGTCATCCAAGAATTATTACCATGGATGGAGTCAAGAATGAAGAAGGCTGAAATCCAGAGGGAGCATTCAACAGTAGCGGTTGTGGCTGGCCTAAACGAATCCACCAACCAACAGGAAGATCACGATAAAGCTCACGCTCTGGTGGAGGAAGTAATTGACAACACTAGCGAATTAAACAAAACGGTTGTCGATTGCTTCCGGATAGGAAACAAAATCCCTGGAAAGCCAAGGCTCCTTAAAATAAAATTTGTCAACAACGCCACCCGGAACAAGTTTGTTCGTTCTAATGGCAAACTTCGCAAATCAGAACTTTTTAAAAACATATATCTAAGGCCGTCACTTACTAGTGACCAGCGCAAAGACCAAATAGGACTGTTGGCCAAAGCTAAGCAGTTTCGAAATGAAGACCGAAAAGTCTTTGTCCGTTATAGTGATTTTGGTGAACCATATTTGTATGATCTAGATAACAACTGCATTCTGGAGATTAAGGGCCTAGACAAAACTTCAAAATAGGATGAAATGCAACCCAGTTGCTGTAAAATATATCGTAAAAATAAAAATTTTAATATTTTAAAAACTGTAGAAACTCTCCAAATCATGTCTCTAAACAGTAGATCACTTTTAAATTACTTGAATGAGTTTGAGCTCTTAATATCTGGAGCAGATGTTAACTACGGGTCCCCTGATGTGATATGTGTTCAGGAGTCCTGGCTGAGTGAGCAAATACCAGATCAATTAATAATTCAAAATTCTGATTACAACCTACTTCGTAAGGATAGGACTATTAGCAAAGGGGGCGGGGTATTAACACTTATAAATAAAAACATAAAGCATAGTGAAGTTGTAATTGACAAGAAGTATCATAATTTAGAGATAATAGTGACTGATCTTATTATTACAAGTAACAAAATCCGTTTAATTAATGTATACAGACCTCCTAACATTAAAACTGAAGATGACATGTTATTATTAGATTTTATTAAGTTTTACACAAATAATCATTCACATACAACTATACTAATAGGTGACATGAACTTACCAGGAATAAAGTGGGATTCTGATAAAATTCTTAGCAACTCTCAAAATGAATCTAAATATTACACAACATTTCTACAATTAGGACTCTCCCAACTAGTTCTTGAGCCATCTAGAAAACAAAATTTCTTAGATTTACTACTTACTAATGACCCTGAGATCTTCAATAAAGTACAGCTGGCTGCAAATTTTGGCAATTCTGATCATGCTGTAATTTGTGGTGAAATAAACTTAAATCTATATAAAAATAGTCATGAAACTGAACACTTGGTACCTGACTTTAAAAATGCAGACTACTGCAGCATAGCCCTGTTTTTAGCTTCTCAAAACTGGGATTTAAATTTTAAATATTTAAATACAGTCCAAGAGTACTGGAATGAATTTGTAGCCGTTTTAACAAAATGTATTCAATTACATGTGCCTTTAATAAACAAACATAAAACATATTCTAAGAAAAAAGTTCAGTATCCAAAACATATTTATAAACTCCAAAATAAAAAGAAAAAATTGTGGAAAACTAGACATAGTAACAATAATTTTAAAAATCAATTTAAAACAATTTCAAAACTTTATGCAAATAGTGTCAAAAAGTTCAAATCAGATCAAGAAGAAGAGGTTCTTAAATCACATGATATTGGTCATTTTTATAAATATATAAACAAATCGCTAAAATCCAAGGAAGCTATTCCTCCAATACAATGTGTAGATGGTAGTTTTGAAACTGAAGATTCTGAAAAAGCAAAAATTTTTGGTGACTATTTTGCCTCTGTCTTCACCAAAGATAATAATAACTTTCCATATTTTGAACCAAAAAACAATCAAATACTTGAAAACATAAATTTTACTGTAAGAGATGTCTTAAAATTTCTTAAAAAACTGCCTAATAAATTGTCTCGTTCTCCTGATGGCATTCCTGCTCTTTTTCTAAAGCGATTAGCAAAAGTTATTGCAGAACCCCTTTCTAAAATATTTCAAAAATCTTTTGATTCAGGTGAACTTCCAAGTGATTGGAAAATTGCACTTACTACACCAGTGTACAAAAAATGTGCAAAATGTCAAAAAGAAAACTATCGTCCAATCTCTCTTACATGTTTTTCTTGTAAAATAATGGAACAGATTGTAAAAGCTGAGCTTTCTATCTTTTTTGTAAATATATTATCTCACCTTCAGCATGGTTTTAAAGATAAAAGCTCAACAGTTACACAACTTCTTGATGTCTACAATGATTGGACTTTGGCTTTTCAAGGTAAAAAATCAGTTGATGTAGTTTACTTGGATTTTGCTAAAGCTTTTGATACTGTATCGCATCAAAAGCTTTTGTTTAAATTAAATAAATATGGTATTTCTGGTAAGCTTTTAAAATGGATAGAAGCTTTTTTAACTAATAGAGAAATGAAAATAGTAATAAACAATACTTTTTCCCCTTCATACCCAGTTACAAGTTCAGTACCACAGGGTTCAGTTTTGGGACCGTTTCTCTTTCTTGTTTATGTAAATGATATTGTCAATTGTGTCCAAAATTCAGAAATTAGACTTTTTGCAGATGATGCAAAGGTTTATACTAGTTTTTCAGACTCAAATGATAATCAAATTAAATTACAAGATGATCTAAATAGAATTGCCCAATGGGCCCAAGATTGGCAGCTCAATCTATCTGAAAATAAGTGTGAAGTACTACATTTAAATATTTGTAAAAATGTGCACAAAACGGATTATTACTTAAATAATAAGAAGCTACCTAAAACTAATATGGTAAAAGACTTAGGTGTGTTCATCACTAGTGACTTAAAGTTTTCAACACATTGTAAAAAAATAGCTAGTAAAGCTTTAAAAACAGTAAACTTAATTTTTAGATGTTTCAAATCTCAATCCATTAAAAACTATCTTATTGCTTACAAAAGTTTTGTTCGTCCTACTGTTGAGTATGCAAGTGTTGTTTGGAACCCATATATGACTAAAGATAAATATATTGTAGAAAAAGTCCAACGCTATTTTACCAAACGAGTTTTTAAAGTTTGTAACTTAAAAGATACTGGATATATAAACAGACTAAAAACACTTAATCTAGAAACTTTGGAGAAAAGAAGAGAAAAGATGGATATGTTTGAAACATTTAAAATCTTAAACCAACTGGTAAACTTAAATCCTGAGAAATATTTTGTTCTTAACACAAATTCAACCAGAGGACATTCAAAAAAACTCAAAAAAGAGCACTCAAGAGTCAATTGTAGAAAATACAGTTTTTTTAATAGAGTTATAAGTAAATGGAATTATCTAAATGAAGATCAAGTTAGTTCCAAAACTCTGTACCAATTTAAAAAATCTTTGATGAATTAACTAATGGAAATTTAAATGGCTAAATAAAGAGCTTTATTTTTTTTAAGGCCTTTAGTCATTTTTTTTCTAGTAAATCTAAATCAGCCAGGTCTTCTCTCAATTTTGTGATTTTTGGTGTTATTGTAACTCAACTGGGTTGCAATCGCATTTGTGTTTGTTTTGTCCTTCTTACTGTTTTCTTTATGTATTACTAGAAAAATAAAATCTTGAATCTTGAATCTTGAAAATGGGTCCTTGTTGTTGATATATTGATCAAAATATTTTCTTAAAAAAATTCCAATTATAAATTTGCTGACCGCTGAGTAAAAGTCTTCCTGCAACAAATGAGTATGCCAAGTCTTGTAAACCGCGCAACAATAACCCCGGTAAGATTTTTTTAAAAGTAAAATTTTCTTTTTATTTCTAGCAAACAATACAATTACAACAAAATCACTATGCAATCCTGTTGACAAAAGTACTAGGAAAAAAGGACCTGGGGCCTATTTCCTTTCAAAGACGTTTGTAATTTTTCATTTTACAAAACTCCGCCTATTGTTTTGTAAATCACATGATAGAGGATATACGATAGGGCGAATATTGATCGATCAGTCGAGATGAAATGACGTAGCTGCGACCAATCAGCGCAGAGCAGTGCGCGCAGATGCTCTCCCTGGACTACAAGTCGAAAAACCGTTATCCTGTATTTTACTAAATAGGCGGAGATTTGTAAAATGAGAATTTACAAAGGTTTTTATGAAACAGACCCTCGGGTCGCATTCTGAAGAAACACTAATGTGACGTCCAACCATTATTAGAGAACGTGGGTAAATTTTGAAATTCAGAACCTTCTTCTTCTTATTATTATTATTATTATTATTCCAAAGCTCCATCCTTAAAAGCGATATTCCTCATTCGTTACTGATCGATCAAAAATAAACATGGGCTCATTAGAAAGAAGAAAGAATTACGCAACTTTCTTAGAAAGCACTTTTTTTCAATTAGGTCCTTGTTTTCGATTTATTGATCAAAATAAAAAAATTGAAAAATAGCCAAATAAAAACTCCCAACCCCAGAAACGGAACCATTTCCCAACGCCATCTGCTTCAACCGCGCGGAAAACGGTGAAAACAACAGAGTACCTTTTTAATTCTTGCATTACTGATGACAAAATAAATTCAAAGTGTGGCGGAGAGCGCGTGGTAGTTTAGGTTAGTAAAATAAATATATAAATATCGCTAATTATTTAAGTCGCCATTCCGCCCGGCTTTCATTCGCGTTTCATTTTCATTCAAATTACAGTAACTCTGTATTATGCAAATTTACAGTAATTCGCGCCGGTCGCCGAGCGTGTCAAAATTAACCATTTCAAGTAGTTTAATTGCTCCGCACGGTGTGTGGGCCTTGTGGGTTCCTTATCATTGGTTACGCGCTACTATCTACCAGTCGTATTACTACCGTTGGGATTGGAACCCAAACCTAGTCGGCAGACCCAGAGTAGGTTTCTTTATTTTTCAACCTATATTTACCATGATTTTTATTGAGACACCAACACACTGCAGTTGGTTTCGGCGAACTCAGGTAGGGAAGTGTTGTTAAGTGGGAATAGCTCAGTGGCTGACTAAGTTATTTCCTCTGAGTTAAGGAGCGGCGACTACGGACAAAAAACTTGGCGGAATGGCCTTGAACAAGGTGATTTGGTACAGGTATTCTTTTTAGAAAATGGCACGTAGTGTTATAATTTAGTTAATTTTACTTGAGCTAATATTTTAGATAACCCTTCAGGAAGTGGTTGTCAAAAACCCTTTTTTGTAAAACTTCTGTGTTAAAAATCAAGTCTTTCTAATTAATCGCAAATTTCTTAAATAAATTCAAACATTGTAGCCGCTAAAGTCACAAGGTCCTCTATCTACTAGTCACTTAAAATTTAATTGGTGTTTTGTATTTTTATTTTGTTTCCAAATGGGTCTTTTCAATAAGTATACAAAAATTCATGTAAAGCACGTCTCTCCAAGCCAAAACCTTTTTTTTGCTTAATTGTTTGTTTTGTGTTTAGTGTAAAATATACCAACATGCTTGCCGCAACGCGGTCTGTTTCCGTAGCGTAAAATTTGTAATAAAACCCGCTAGTGTAACATTTGTAAACAAATCATTCAGCACTCTGCGCAGGTGTTTACACAAAGCTATTTTAATTTTACATAAGCACTTGCTTTTTAACAGGGACACAAGCATTTTAGTACCCTAGTACAAAATATCTTATACAACACAATCCGTTTCGGTGGTCCCTCCCCATTCCAATACCTCTCGTTTCCAAAAACAGGAAAAATCCTCTAGTATTTTTAATGTTTCAAAAAAAGAAATAATCTCAGGTATAGAAATTACTGACGATCCTTTAAATGTTCGGTTTCCACTTTTTCGTTTAAAGTTGAGACCTTGGTATAACTTTTTGTGGGGCTTGACTTGGGTTTAAGTCCACAATTCAGCTCTAAATTTTTAACCCGTTGTAACTAGATTTCAACTCAGTAATTACATACCTTTTGAAATCATTCCTATGGAGACTGGCGACAAAACTTGAACTTTGAAATGTTAAAATTTTTTTTTTTTTGAGAGGGGGGGGTTGACCCTCCCAGGGACTGGGGGGGCCAAACACGAATGCCGAAATTTTTTTTCAAAATTTTCAGCATTTTTTAGCTGCGATATTTGGCAATTTTGTAGGGGGGTTTTTTGAGAATTTTTTTTTTTTTAAAAATAACCTTAAAATTCGAAATAGTAAACTTAAAATAAGGCTTTTTTTTGAAAAGTTTTTAATTTAAAGGTTTGATGCTGCCAGCATATGGGCTTGGAATGCATTCCAAATTTTAAATTTGTCATTTTTGACAGCTTATTGTAAGCTTAATACTAGGTTTTTACAATATATGAAAATTCATCAAATGTGATAAATTTTACATTTTTGATGGTTTTGAAAAAAAATTTTGAAAAAAATTTTTGGCATTCGTGTTTGGCCCCTCCAGCCCCTGGGGGTCAACCCCAAAAAAAATGTTTAGGTCAAAAGTAAGGAATAAAAATTGGCGGACATTTAATATATAACAATACGATCAATATGCTACACACTTTAAGCAGGTTTTTTTCAACAAATCCGCCATTTTAGTGATGACGTCATCAAAAAACATGTTTTCCTAACCTTTTCAAACATGGCCAGGAGCTATGCTCCCAAATATGTCTCGCACATATTCTAACCTCCTTTATGGATATATAACATTTCAAAGTTCGATTTTTTTCGCCAGTCCGCATCATTTTTGTAGACATTTTTATGTGTTTTTTAATTGATACATTGCAGTTGTAATGCTTTATTCTAATAAACGATCTAATGCTAATAAACGAATTGACGTATTTTGAGTTCTGTTTAATACTGACACCTGTGCCTGTCAATTGTTTTTTAATTGCTTATTGGCGTACATATTTACTGTTGTTTGGCGGAAAAATATCGATGGAATAATCAAGCGATTTTCTTGCTAATATCTCTACAACCGCTGAAACTTTATTTTTTTTATTTTTTTTTTTGTAAGACAATTTTTTAATCAGTGCAACCTGACGTATCGATTGGGACCAAATACAAAGCAAAAAAAACATCATGATTTAGTATATACCGCACCTTTAGTCAATGCGCGTATTTTATTTTTATTAAATTAATCCTATGGAAGAAAATATTTATCCACCTCTTGAGTTGGGTAAATTTTTATTTTAAAAACAATAAAACAAATTTATCCGGACTTTAATCTGGGTAAAATTGACATTCACTCGCATTTTTAAGCGCGTAAAAAAGCTATCCCAAGATAGTTTTAACCGCGCGTCAGAATACCAGCTCTTATTTTTTTTGTTTATTTTAGCCGTTTTGAGTCGTTGGAAATCGATTTGAAATGGATTTGAAATGAACCGCTGGCATTAATCGAACAACATTAAGTGTTTAAGTAATAACGCTTCCTGATGGCATTCGAGTTTATGAAATGACTATTATAAGCTTGTTAAAACAAAATTTTATTTCTAAGTCAATAATGCTATTGCCTTAGCACTCTTGTACAAAAAGTCGCAGGGGAAAAAACGATTTGGAAATTGAAAATAAAAATAATGCGGAAAAAAGTAAGATATGTACAAAAGTTGTGTGCACTGGTGAAATTTTTCAAATTTTCAGCGGCTATATTTTGCTTAAAAGGCCGAAAATTTGGTGTCACAACCACAGAAATAAAATATAAAAACTGGTCCTTGAAACACAAAACGACATTTTGTATGCTGTTTGCACAGGGTTTTGCAAGTAAAAATTTTTACCTGGAAATTTATGCAAAACTCATTGGGTTGTTTTTAATGAAGTTTGGAATTTAAACACTCTTTTTTTTAATTTTTTTGGAAAAAAAGTATTACAAGTCGCAGATTATCTTTAAAACTTTTGCTGTTGTCTACTAAAAAAAACCCTTTGAATGTTTCGCTTAAAATAAGAATTTCGATCATATAAAGCTGAAATGTGAACCCTAAGCAAGCCTAAGCAGAAAGATTAAATTCAATTTATTAACCGTTTAAAATATTAAGCAACATATGAAAAAAGTTAGAACTCGATGCAAATTTTGGCCGCGCCAGAAAAAAAAATTCTGCATATCTTTTGAAAAAATTACTTCCTGATTAAAGACAAATTTTTTTTTCCTAAACCTAAGGGAATTCTAAAAATCAACTTAACTAAAATCAAAATCAAAAAAATCTATAGTTTTTAGAATAATTCTAATGAAAAAAACCCGAATTAGGTTTTTAAATAAATACAATCCAAAGTATTTTTTCAAATTTTTAACTAACTATTTTCCAAGTTTTCGTAAAAACTCTATGGATCAAACTTTTAAATTTTAATTTTAATTTTATAAGTCGACGCTGTAAAATGACAAACTAAACTGTTTTGTTTATAAAAGCCTTTTAGAACCTATGTAGAGGTGGTGAAGTGGTTAGAAGGTTAAACTCTGACTCAAAAGGTCGTAGGTTCGAGTCTTGCGTAGGTACTACATATTTTTATGTAGAAAAAATATATGCTTTTTTATTAATTAAATTTATGTAAATAGTTTTTTTCCTTAAAAAAGTGTACATTATTCAACGTACATTAAATCAAAAATAACAAATAAATTTATTTTACTATTGTATTTTATTGTATTTTTGAAATGTGTTTTATTAATATCACTTATGATGACGATGAAAGACAAAAGTGTATGTTAGAAATTAAATCAGCAGGTAAAACTCCATTTTTATAAAGTTTAATTAGAAAAGATTTGCCGTCAAAACCTAACTGTGCTGTTCTACCTTAACCCGTTCGCGTGATGGCCTTTTGCCTCGTTACAACCGTGAAACCTTTGTATTACATACAAAGTGAAAACTTTGTATCACTTTTGTCATACAAAGGTGAACCTTTGTATGACAAAGGTGAAACCTTTGTCTCACGATGATGATATTTTTGTATGACAAATCTCTACCTATGTCCTACTTCGTCAGGCATAATTTTTGTGTGCGCGAATAGTGCCCAGGGATTGAGCGAATTCAAATGGTTAAAACTGTACGGTAGCAATATGCTAACTTTTGCAACAAGAAATATCCCACGTAATACATGGCTAACTGGGTTTTATTTGACTATTTTTACTCGACAGCTTTTTTTAAGCTTAAGCTTACGCATTACTAAGGCTCAGCAAAGCCTAAAAAACCTAAATTTTCTTCGCGCAGCTATTTGTTAAAACTTAAGTTGTTTTTAAGACTTCGCTTAGGCTTAGGAACGCATAGGCTTAAGCTTAAAAAAACTGTCCAGTGAAAACAGTTGAGTAAAACCGAGTTAGCCTAATACACTGTACCCGCGACAAAAAGCTGCATATTGCCACCATACCGCTTTAACCATTTGAATTTGTTCGCTTACTGGGCACCACTCGCGCAAAAAATTAGGTATGACGGACGTTCGACGATCTTACGCAGTATCAGTTTGCTGAAAATTTACAAACTAGGGAAACAGTTGAAAAACTTCGTCAAATTTGTCCAGTGGCCAGTATCATTCATTACGCATATAATAAGCTTAAGTTTAATGGTAAAGTATCTCTAACTAACGCCTGGACTCAACAGGATTTTGACTATGTTAAGCTTCATTTTGGTGACAACAGTAATAATGGTACTAATAATATTCAGTCTCAAAATTCTGCCAATTCAAATACCACACCACTATCTATGGGTCGTCCTAATTTGGGCAATGTAAACGGCAGCGCAAATAGCAACCATAGCCCTAACACTAATTCTAATGCAAACTCTCACAGTCTTGGCCAGCAAACTTCTAATTTTATTTCCAGTCAAAATACCCATTTTTCCAAAAACACCCATTTTCAAAAAAAGTACCGCGGCGCTCCTAATCATACAGTTTCACATCCTTACAATAATAGTCGTGGTTATAATCATAATAAAAACAAACAAAAACAAGTTCCTTATGCACCTTCCAATAGTCATAATCTTCATAATAATTCCCAGGTTCCCACTAGTAGCAATAGCCGGCAAAATAGTCCTCAAAACTCATACAATAGTCAGGGCAATTTTGTTCTACAAAATTCGCCATATATTCCGGGTAACACCTTTCCCAACTCTGGCCAATTTCGTCCACTTACTCAAAATTAAAATTACGCCTTATTATTTTCTAAATCTGGCTCTTATCTCTTAACTTTTAAAATACGCATATATTAAGATTAATAATCATTATTCATTTTAGTTTGTATTAATAACACATTATAATTGTTGTTACCAAAATGCAGGCTACATCTTGTGTGTTTTGTTTACCTTTATTATTCTAATTATTTTTACATATAAGGTAACTTACATATTTATTACTTGTTAGTTTTTTAATCAATCCTTAACAAAATTTAAGTTCAAAATTGCTTAAAACTATTTCAAAAGTTTTTTTATACACACTTTTTTCAATATATAATTCTATTATTTATTCACTTTTTAATGGCATAGTTAAAACTCTTATTTATATAAAAAATCTCTATGGTTTTTGTTTGCTTTGAGGCCGCGCAAATGTAGCTCTCTATTAAATATATTTCAAAATCGCGCATTCTGGTTTATAAAAAAATTTTTAGTATGCACCTAGCATCCAACATATTCTATTTATAACACCTTACTTTAATATACATAGATGCTCTCTATATTATTTTATTATAAATCATTTTAATTCTAATACAGAACTTTTTTACCAAATTCTTTTAGCTCCTTTCAGCTGTGTTTACGTAATTTTAATACATCTAATATATCTTTCATTAGTTCAGCTTTAATATTTTAAACTCTTATTCTTTATTTATTTTGTATGGTTTTGGTTTAATACTAGTCATTTGTATTATTATTATTTTTTAGTATTTTTTACTATTTTTGCTTTATTTCTTACAGTCTTGCTTTAACTACCTTTTCCTACACTTTCTGGTTAAATAAACCTCTCATATACATCTGCGTTGTTTGTTCGCAAATACAACAAACTATTTACTATTATGTCAATTACAAATATAAGCGGGGTCAGCACGGTAGTAGAACCCTTAGTAATGTTACGGAGCCCAACTGTTAGTGTAGTGAGCGTGTTTCAGGCACTGACAGTTGTTCTGCTACTAATGCTCCAGAGTTCGGTGTGGTCGTAGGACTGGGCACTGGGGGCTGTAATGCTGCCAGTCCTCGAGTTGCTACCACTGTGGTGCAGAGTGGTAGGACTGCTTATACATATACTAGGCCCTCAATCCAAACAAACAAAACCAATAAAAATGTGTGTAGTTATTCCATTAGTAAAAATAATAACCGTACGTTTGAAATTTTAATTAATCATAAAGAAAATAATATTACCAATACTTGTAATAAGCCAAAATGTAACACATGTCCATTTATTAATAAAAATAAACATGTTAATACCTATGCTACACAAAAACAGGTTATTTGTAATATTCAACAGACATATGATTGCAACACTAATAATATAATTTACATAATAACTTGTAAAAAATGCGGAATACAGATTGGAGAAACAGGAAGAGCTTTAAAAACCAGATTTATGGAACATAAAAGGGACATCATTGGAAATAAAAAAGACAGCTTCTTGGTCAATCATTTCAATTCAGAGTTACATGACGTCAACGACTTAGGTATTCAAATCTTAGAAAAAGTTAAGTGTAACAAAAATGAACTCATCGACAGGGAAGATTTTTGAATAAGAGCCCTTAATACAGCTTATCCTTTTGGGCTTAATGATAAAATAAAAGGGTATGGTATTATATCTAACGATAAGGATCCTAGAAACTATAAAAATCACCCGTATTTTAATTTCAGATTTCCACTAAATAGAAGCAACAGATATAGAAATCCTATTAAACACCGTAAAAGCAGAATTACCAATGTACAATTTTTGGATTCCATTTTTGAACTCCTTAAAAAAGCAAATACTACACCACGGGTTATATATAATATTTTCATCAATTTATCTCCTAAAAATTTTAAAATGGTTTTACAACATATTGAAACCCTTAATTTAAAAAAATGTATTAAATTGGCAATTCTAGCTATGACGGCTTTTAGATTTAAACATAAAACCTTTATAAATACATGTAATAACAAAACTATAGAACAAGAATTTTATATTAAAACCTTATTCACTAATAAAGGTATGGATTTAATTAAATTTAACAATATCTTCGATGATAAAAGTCTCATCTCCCTTATCCCTCTGCCAAATGGTGAGCGTTTTATACCGAAAATTAAAATTGCGTATTATTATAACAATAATACTGGAAGCTTTGTATGTAATTACAATAGGTTCTTAAAACAATTAAACACCGAAAATCTTGTTAATATTCTAAAGTCTAACTGTGAATGTCATTCTTCAGAATTTTGCGATACCACCTTAGGACACATAATTAGTGGAAATTGAAATATTGTCAAAAACAACACCATAAAAACCTTACTCAAAAAAGGAGTTAAATATAGATTGCCTAAACCAATAGACTGGGAAGAAGTACTTGCCAATATAAATATTACTTTAAATAATCTTATTGGTCGTATCACAAAAAAATACAAAATTAAAGAAGCTGATATGCAACCATTTATTAATAAATTTAATAATATTATTAGCAATCGTATTAAATTTTGGCAAAATAAAAACTTTAATGGTAATTTTCATTATCTTTCCGAAAATTATTTATATGAATACTGTAAAACTTTACATAATAAGTTTATTATTACTCCAGCCGATAAAGCTTCTAATAACTTTGTATTTATTTGTAAAAAATTTTATGTTTTATCTTTATGCAACGAATTAGGAGTTAATTTTAAACATAATAAAATTAATATTACAGGTAACAATATATATGAGTATATTATTAATCTTAGAGAAAATGAGATTATAAAACAGCATATAAAAATTTCGAAACTCTATAACACTAGCGTAGCATTGGAATGTCATAAATTACCTATTTTGTTTGGATATGCTAAATTACATAAAAAACCAGCTAAGCTTAGATTCATAGCAGGGGCAAGCAAATCAAGTACCAAAAGCATCTCTTTATTATTAGTCAAAATACTTACTTTTCTACAAGAGCATTTCAAAAAATATTGCAGCGCATTACAAGACAAAATTGGTGTTACGTATTGGTCAATAAAAAATAGCATGCAAGTGGTAGAAAAAGTTAATGGTATTAATAAAGTCACATCCGTTAATAGTGGTGATTTTAGCACTCTATATACTAATTTTGAGCACTCTATTATTTATGACAATCTCTTTGGGTTAGTGGATCTGTTATTTAACAATGCAAAAAAACAATATCTAACGGTTGGTTTTCAAAAGGTATTCTATACTGATGATAATATTAGCAATAAAAATACCTTTTCTAAACAACAAATTAAAAATTTAATTAAAATTGTGGTTAATAACTGTTACATAAAGTTTGCGGGCATCATCTTTAAACAAAAATCGGGTATACCTATGGGTGGTAATGCATCGCCTCAGATTGCTGACTTAGCTTTATCATATATATAGTTTAATTATCTAAAAACACATCCGCATGAACGCAAACTTATATCTAATACCATGAGATACGTGGATGATATATGTGTTAAAAATTGTCCGGATTTTATAAATATCAGTAAAAGCATATATCCTGATTGCCTACCTTTAAATGATACAACGAGTTCATTAAGTCAAATTAATTATCTGGATTTAATGATTAATGTTGTAGATAATTGTGTAAATATTGATATCTATAATAAAACAGATGATTTTAACTTCTATGCACTACGATATATTGCCAAAGATAGCAATGTTACAAATCGACTAGGGTCTGACATTTTATATGGTCAATTATTAAGGTTTATCAGAATATGTTCTACTAAAAAATTTTTTGATATTAAAACCAAAGAAATATTTGAACAGTATAAAAGCTTGGGTTTTAGCAGTTTTGAAATTAAAAATACATTTCTTAGATTTTTTAAAAATTATAAAGCAGCTTTTACAAAATTTGGTATATGTAATATCAAAGACGCCATTAAATTTGCTAACAAAAGCTTTAAATAATTAGCTTTTGTAAATATTTAACCAACTCTTTAACTAACTAAACTATTCGTAACGCTGGTAATAGCTTATTCATCAACTTTATCAATATATAACTTTAAACCACGTAAACTTTATATTGGATTTTATCTCTTGCGGGTGGTCCCATCTTTTATTCCTTGGTGTTAAGTATAAAATTTCAAATAGTAACTAGGCAATATTGTTTGCTTGCCCGGTAAAAAATTATTTTATCTTACTTTGTAAAATTTGTAACACATCCATTATTAATTAAGTATCATTTAAGACTAAACTACTTTATTAACCAGCTTAATCTACCAGTAAACTACTATAAATTCAATTTATCAGTGTGTATTACGTCTTACTGTACTATCCTCAACATTTTCTATATAACTGGTCTCAATTTACATAACCTGCCTAATTTAAATAAAGCTAGTTTAACTTCGTGTTATGCTGACTTTATTAACCTGCTTAATATTATAATATTCTCAATATTTTTAATGCAACTTTTCTCAATGTATATAACCTGCTTAATTTTAAATAAAGCTAGTTTAGCTTCTTGTGATGCTAGCTTTATTAACCTGCTTAATAGTAACATATAATTTAAAAAATTTCTCCTACAATTTCCATTTATTTAGATTCGAGACATCTGCATATGCAAATTCATGAATTTATAAAAGTATTATTAGTTTTAAATAGTTAAATACATCTCATTAAATTAAATTAGTATTTTAGGTTATTAGTATATAATCTAGTAATTTTTAGTTAGTAATATATGTATACCAGATCTACAAAACTAATGTTCTACTAAACTAATCTCTCACATTTTAGCTGTTTCAAATGTCAATTTTGAATTCGCGCGCAAATTCAAGACGTCCTTGATCATCATGTTGAGTAAATACTCGTTTTTCCTCGATACGCATAAAAAATATACCTTTCGAAAAACTTTATTTTATCAATTATTTAATGTTTAATTTTTATTAATAATTTTTTAAATTAGTAAAAATTTACAATTGCTACGTGGGATCAAAGCGACAGTTCAAAAATTGGATTTTATAAGGTAAGGAATTTTTTTAAAATATATAATCACATGGCCAATTGCAAATTTAAAATTATGTCACATATATTTCTAAACTTATTTCATTATGTAAAATATTAATTTCTTAAGGCAATTTTAAAAGAAATTTCATAATTATATAATCCATTATGTTTTTGTATCCAATTACTGGTTCTTTCCTACATTTTTATATTGTGGCTGTGGTTTGCAAACGCAAAATAATGTTAGTGTCGCTGTAGGTCAAAAACCCTCCCCCGTTAAATTTAATCCTACATCTCTGTTTATATATCCTTTGTAAAAAATCATTTCCATTCTAACCTTCTTACCTATAATGTATTGCATTTCTCTAACTTAATGTAGGCTCCTTTAAAAAAATTTTAAAAAAACGTTTTGTTCTGTTTACAAACGCAAAATAAGTTTAGCTTCATTGTAGGGTTAAGTCCCATGTTAAATGTAATATTTTATTATATTTATATATAAAAATATAACTTACTTAAAATTTCTCATAACAAAATAATTTAGCTCTAATTTTTAAGTATTTACACGTTGGTTTGCAAACGCAAAATAATTTTAGCCTCTTATAAGTAAAAGTCCCCCTTTATATGTTATTCCTATGCAATATGGGTGCAAAAAGTACAACATCACAATATTTGCATAATTTTCCAATTAAATATCT